>LNAC01000444.1:1453828-1501504 GCA_002007465.1 Ailurus styani | reverse complement strand
CTTTTTTTTTTTTTTTGAGAGAGAGAGTGAGCATGAGTGGTGGTGGTGGCAGGGTGGGGGGGTTGGTGAGCAGAGGGAGAGGGAGAGAAAGAATCCCAAGCAGGCTCTATGCTCAGCACTGAGCCTGACCGAGGGCTCAATCCCAGGACTCTGAGATCATGACCTCAGCTGAAATCAAGAGTCAGACACTCAACCAACTGAGCCACCTAGGTGCCCCAAAGCATACTTCTTATAGGAAAACTACCTTGCTTTTGGAATATATAATGTAGCTCCTATTCTCTGCATTTTGGCTCATTACAGTGATCCTCCCAATTTTAGTAAAACCTACCATGGAAACTCCTTTGGGGTTTTTCTCCCCTCATATCTACCTCTCTGCTTCTCTCCACCGCCCCCCCCTTTCTGGCAATCCCCCTTCTTTCATTTCTGTTTGAAGAAAGCACATTCTTTAGAGCAAGTCAGCCAGCTTTGAGCTCAAATTTTATCTTGGTCACATATAAAAATGTGTCAGGAAAAATGATTTCATTTCTATAATCTCTCTGCTTCATCATATGGAATATGGAGATAGTATACATTCTACAGGGTTAGAATTAGTTGCAATAATGCATATAGAATATATAACACATGGGCTAATAGGTAGAAGTATCTGGCACATTCCCTTCACTTTTTTTTTTCCTTCTCAATCAGCTTAGTTCCCTGTAGAATCTGAGGCAACTAGTAATTAGGAAAAGCTAGGCGTTTCCAGCTCGGTAATTTATCACTTTCAAGAATATATAATTATTTCAGGGGTGCCTGAGTGGCTTAGTCGGTTGAGCAGCCGACTCTTGGTTTCGGTTTGGGTCATGATCTCACTGTCATGAGACTGAGCCCCGCGTTGGGCTCTGAGCTCAGCATGGAGTCAGCTTCAGATTCTCTCTCTCCCTCTTTCTCCCACTCTCTCTCTCTCTCTCTCAAATAAATAAATGAAATCTTGAAAAAGAAAAAGAACTATATAATTATTTCATATAATTACATGTACCTAATCAGCATGTAGAGTAAAAATTATGGTTAGATTAGTCCGTTACATCTTTGCAACCACCAATGGAAGTTCTTTATTCAATATAGGTGCTACGTTGAACTTATAAATAGGCAGCCAAGCTTTGGTCCCTTCACTAAACCCTAGAACTTTGATAGATGACAGATCCTGAATAACAATGTCCATCTTCACTGGCACTTTGAAATGGAGCAGTCTCATTTTAGAAAATATTCTTAAGGCATAAGCTTGTGGCTGCAGAGTTCAGAGTTGTAGAGAAGATACTGGGTGTGTTTGTAGTATAGAGGAGCAGGCTTAAAAGTCTCCTCAAGCTTCCTTTTTGGATAACAGCATTCAGGATTCTTCTAAGTGCATGAATTCCAGGCCCGTCTTTTCCAAACAGCACACCTGTAGAACTTAAAGGGCATGGGTACAGGTTACCATTTCTTACTGATCAACCCACAAACAGCAAACAAAACAAAAAACAGTTAAAGGAAGTGTATCCCAGATGGGTTCCCAAATCTTTATTACTTCTGTTAAATTGGTAATTCTCAAATTTCTGCATAAATAAAAAACATAAAGAACTTTTTGAATGCAGATTCCTGAGCCCCAGCCTCAGGTACGAGCCTGATTCTTTAGCTCTGGAGTATAGCTTAGGACTGCATTTTTACAGTGTGTTTTAGGCAATCCTACTATAAGTAGTCCTTGGACTTTACTGTAAAACTTTGCCCTACACCCTGCCTTATAAATAAGTTATACAGCTGCTTCTTGGGGGCTGCTAAGCAGTAGAGTCTAGTGAGAGAGTTGCAATTTCTCATGCCGAGAGAAAGAAATCCAATTAAGAAATGTAAATTCTTCTTCATGCTGAGAGAATACGAGGCAATAAAAATATGAATTTCTTTATGTTGCATGGAAGCTTCTGGGAGCCCATAAAGGCTGAGCAATCCTTGCCGAGCAGCTGGACTGTCATCATCTTCTCTGGCTTTTATGGGAGAAGATGAGACACTTTGGCACTTTTCTGAAAACAATCTCTTCGTGAGAGTTTCTGTACAGGCTGTGAAGCTCTTTCTTTAATGCTTGAAATCCATAATTAACTATTTAGAATGAGGGGGGTGTTAAAATATGTAATGAGTGCCATCCTTTCTTGGGATGATTATCTGGTTTCTAATCACACTCTCCTCCCTGTGATACATTTGTGTAGAGAAGCTGGTGGTTGGTGGTGAGGAAAAGGTAGTTCTGTACCATTGGAGGGAACTAATTAGTGCTCCAACAAAGAAAGAGCAGCTCTAACCAATACTCTTGCTCCAGCACAGTTGTGTGACCCTGACATGGGCCATAGGACAGGGCTGAAGCCTCTGAGCTAGTGCTGAAAATGGCAGAAAGGAAAAAGAAAGATGAAAAAGTAAGTGGAGCTTTGGCCTGAGAGATTCTATTGCCTTGATGTGCCCATGGCAGCAGAGTTGAGTGAGAGGAGCTGTTTTTATTATTTGGAGGATTCCTTTCATTTGGTTTTCTGAGAGGATTCTATATGATCCTGGCTGAATCCTACCTACCACTTCAAATACTGTCTTCTTTTCCATTTCGCTGTTACATGGAGTGAACTTGTTCAGATAATCTTTTCAAGTGGATTCCTTGTTATGTTTTTTTTCCTTGTGCACCAGCGTTTGTAAATCTCTAACTCAAAGATTCTAAATCCACATCAGTTGTACCCTCTATCAGTAAATATATGTTGATCAAGACAGGTCCCTAAGCAGCATCCTCTATATCCCTTCTCTCTCTTTTTCATTATGTTCCTGATTCTTGATTTAAACGATGTTATTTTGGGAAAACTAATGTGCACTAGGATTAACAGCAATTCCCTGTGTAAACCAAGCCTGTTAAAAATGCATTTCCAGGAGCTCAGTATAACCTGCACCAGCAAGCCTGAGCTTTTGCTTCCTGTGTGGAGAGAATTCTAGGCTCCTATATTCAAGGATTGCTTTATTAGCTACAGAAGAAACAGCCAAAAGTAGAGATTCCCAGAACAATTGTAAATTAATCATTGAATTTAGAATACCATTTTCAGATGATTTTCAATCAATGAACAGACTTAGTAAGTACAAAGACAACTCAATTCTGGTGTGTATCTTAGCCATTTAAAGATATTCATAGGTTTAAAATTTAATGTTTTCTTTTCATTTACAGTGAATTTATCGTTGGCAGAAAATTCATGAGCGTCCAGCCTTGGAGAATTAAGTCTTCTGTACCTTACATAATGGATCTAGTAGAAATGGTTAGCCATTTGGGATTAACTAGTGCTGTTCTGCCAGTCCACATTAGACATGATTTGGGAGCGCCACTAGAAGCATGTATGTATTAAACTTTGCAAAGCATATCAAACCATCTTGTGTCAAGACCTGGTTTAAAGAAGGAGAGGTAAGAATTTGGCTAAAAATCCTTACAACAATGTAAAGATTGGATGGATACCTCAGCACTTTACTTCAACCATACTGTCTCACCTCTTTTGTCCCTTAGGTTAAAGGTGCATCTCCTAGCTTAGTGACTCTATGTACCACTAGTCTTTGACATATCACTGATTCTTGTAAGCAACCATAGGCGCATTCTCACTGCTGTGCTCCTTCCTGAGGAGGAATCTTACAATGTGAAAGTAGGAAAATCCCACTCAATCTGAGGTCCAGAGTGGTGCTGTTGCTTGCTTAAGGTCACATCCCTAGTTTGTGAAAGGGTAGAGACTTAAATTCAGATCTTCAGAAGAAAAAGTAAGGTAAAGTTCAACCAGAGATTGTAATGTGTAACACATACCTGACTTGTTGGATTCACATTAGGTACTTGAAGCTTCTGTTGATTTCTTCTGGAAAGGAAGGAGGAAGTATTTATAGAGTACATGGATTCTGATTCACACAAACTTGGGCTCAAATTCTGCCCCATCGCTTAGTAGCTGACTGATTGAAGGGAAACCACTTAAAGCTTCATTATCATCTGTTATAAAGGGGGAATAATAATATTAAACTTTATAAGGATTTTAAATGTCATTTACAAAGAGGTTGCCTAACGTAGACTTAGTAAGTGCTTATCTGTAAACCTACTCTCTCCTGACCATATCGTTGATCTTTCCTATTGGCAACATCACTGTGTTTGTCATTGTATATTTCCCTGTCCACTCCAATGCTAGTCACAAGACAATTTTTATTATAACACATCAAAATTCCCAGCTGGAGGATTACTTTAGCCAATACAGTTAGAAAGAGAAAGAAAAATGCCATTATATATTTGTAAAGTAGAATTTAAAATGAGATAATTGAAAGTCAGCTTGTTTATCTTTAGGGGACAATTGGTGATTCTTTTTTCTTCCCAAGTAATGGATTGTTATATATTTAATTGCTATTTTGAGAAAGGTATTCCTCCAAATGGGCATTAGGGAAAGAGGACAGATTTTAATTAAACCATTTAGCACATACTGAATAACCCCACCAGGAGGCATGATAAAGGTATGCTTAATTGGCTTAGAAGGATGGTAGCAATGTGAGAACTTCAAACACAAAGTTAACTGCAGAGATAATTCTACATCTATCTCCTAATCAACAGCAAGGGAAATTATTGAAAAAAAGCAAGGCAAGAAAATTAAGAAAAAAAAACAGGCTGACTTTTATCCAATTTGTCCCCAAACAAAGTTTCTCTAGGGTATGCAGGTATATTCCCTTTTGTGGGTAAGTCTACATAAGGAGGGGGCTGCTTTATTTATTCCTAAGGCTGACAGCACGTTCCCCTCCCCCCACACAATGCTTTGTATAGTATGTCTGATAGTGTTTCTCAATCTCTCATTCATTTCATTCTTTCCTCCTAATTAAGGAGGAAATTAGTCTCCTAATTAAGGCTTTTCTAAATGTCAGTGCCAGCATGTGGGCACCTAAAAACAGGATGGCGAGTCTGGGTTCTGTCTCTCATGCACCTATTTCATTGTCTTCGGACAATGTAATAGGTCAGAAGATCTAGTGGACTGGTCTGGACAAATTGCAGGACAGACAGACAGATAACAAAATAGCTATCTGAAGTCAACTAAATCCTGAGATCTGAAAATCCGAAGGCCATAGGAGATCAAGAAAAAGAGCAAGGAGGAGGCAGGCACAAACCAATACTGCTCTGTTCAACTAGTATATAGAAAATGCGCATTATATGCCAGGATTTGTGATAGATCATAATACCTTTGGGTAAATGTTGGAAGACAAAGGTAAAATATGCCTATATTTGTTCTTCCAAGAGAAGTCAGTAATCTGACTACCAAAGGAGACATGGACATGAACAGATGATACCAAACATAATGGAAAGTCCAATGATAGAGGTTTGTATAAGGTGTTAGGGAGGCATAACATGACCACCTATCCCACTGTTCTTTGATTTTTTTTTGCTTTTAGGATTATTGTTATTTTGGGAATGCAGAAACTTTACATCATTATTCTTTTATTTTACTTGAGCTTTCTAGCAAGAGTGTTCTAAAGGTGGGCCTTAATAGGGCAAAACTTCTGAGGTCTGAGTATTGTCATTTTGAGTTCTATTTTCCATGTATTTTAGCTTTGATTTACAGCTTCCCTCTTTTTATTTTTTCCTTCAGTTTTCCTTTCTTTTAATTTTCAATTTACATATTTATTCCTCAGTTGTCTTATCTTCTTTTATCAACTCCTATATTCATCATTTCCACACATTTTTAAAAAAAGATTTCTTGTTCTTATATTCATAATATCTTCCCTCATCTCCTCAAGTTTTACATTTATTTAAATTCCAGTGTTCGGATGGTTCATTCAATTTGTCTTTTTCTCATGGGCCTTGTAATCCTTTTATATCAGGCCATTTTCCCTGGATGCTCATTTTAACCTGGTGGTGGCTATTCTTTCTGGTAATGTGTACTATGTGAGACTTAAGGCATTGCCCTCCTGTGTGCATGCCCAGGTGAATTTAGGAGGAGAGGAGGGGCTCGGTCCCTGTACAAAGAGCTCAGAAGTCCGGAGTCTCTCTTTGCTGACCTTCTATCAGGCAACTCTTGTGGTTGGGATTTGTCCTTAATAACGTGGGAAGACACAGCATTGAGAGAAGGTCATGTATCTAGCCTGTTATACACCATCTAGGAATTTAGAGGAAAAGGGACAGAGAAAAGAAGCAATGACCAAGTGAGGCTGGTCTCTTCACATGAATAGGACTTTTTCACTGTACTGGTATTGCCTAGATAACAATTCGATGGCCTGGACTGACAATGTGAGTGAAGTTGGAAGCAAATTCTTACCCAGCCAGACTTCCAGATAAGAAAGTGCGCTGGCTGACACCTTGGTGGCAGCCTTGTGAAAGCCTACGCAGAGGACCCAGTAATATTGCATTAGGACTCCTGACCTACACAAACTGTGAGATAATAAATGTATGCTGTTTTTTAAGTCTCTGAGTTTGTGGTGATTTGTTACACAGAGACAGATAACTGATACAGCATTCCTCCCAGAGGGGATGGCAGGTAAGAAGAGATGTGTAAAATCATGTCTGTCTTGTAAATGTTTAAGTAGCTTGTTATGGCTAAATCATAGAGGGCAAGGTGAGGGAGTAGGAGACCAGAATAATTGAGAACCCACTCTATGCTGATCAGCATGTCAACTGTTTCTCAGGCATCTCTCTGTCGCCTCTACAACCCAGGGAGTTTAGTACCATTCTTGCCTTTTTGCAAATTGGGAACTTGGCTTAGAGTTGATCTGACTTACCGTCATGCTGCAGCCCATGCACACAGGCTAACAATGTGCAGACATGCTGATCTCACCGGGCAGCAGGGTGAGATGTGGCATGACTGGCTGTAAACAGCTTCTTCCATTTACCCGAGTGGGCCAGGCAAACCTGCATTAATTTCTGTGTGCTTTTATGTGAGAGAGTCTGAGACGTATTTAGAGTGGCTAAGCAATGTATCTAAGGTTACCCATCTCGCAAGTGGGCGAGAGGTCTTTCCAACCCAAGCATTTGGCTGCAGACTTTCTGCTCTTTATATTCTATTCCACCATCTCAAGCAAAAGGTGAACTTCCTAATAGGAGGAGATCAGTTCATTCAGGAACTTTTAAGGTATTTTCGATATAATAATCGAATTAGTACCATAAGCTAGGTTTTGAATTCAGTATTTTATATCCATTATCTCAGTTAATCTTCACAGCAAACCTGAGAGATAAGAAATAAAAAATCTCAAGGCAAGGTAATGAATTTAGAGGGAGATTCAGTTACCTAAGTTTTCAGAGTTACTAAGTAGTAGGAGAGTATTTAAATTCATGTCTGTCTGTGGGGCACCAGGGTGGCTCAGTCAGTTTAGCATCTGGCTCTTGATTTCGGCTCAGGTCATGGCTCAGGGTCATGGATTCAGCCCTGTGGTGGGGCCTGCACTCAGTGGGGAGTCTGCCTGAGATTCTCTTTCCCGATCCCTCCACCCTACCCCCCCCCCGAATGCTCTCTCTATCAAATAAATAAATCTTTAAAAAAAGTAAACATAAAATAGACTCATATCTGTCTAACCCTAAAGACAGTAAGCTTAACTATAAAATAAAATGACCTGGAAATGGCCAAAATCTGAATGAAGTATGGAAATCTAGTCTACTAGTTGTTTATACGTGATGTATCCAATTGTACATACAATATTTGTAAATCAAATTTTGAAAATAACAGCTCTTTTTTGCAAGGCACAATGAAGTGAAACAAGATCATATCCTAGCCGCCTATTACTTTTTGTATATTTAGAAGTCTTTACAAAGTGCTGAAGATACCAGTATTTGCTTAAAGCTAGAGAACTGCAAAAATGGCTTGTGGAAGGAAACTGCTTATGCTTTCATAAAGGCTGTAGAAGATTACTTGATGGGATGGAGGTGGGGAGGTTTGGGCACTCGGGGCAACAACGTTCATTTTAAATTTAATAATGGGACTGAAAATAATAAACCAAGTGAAAAGGAAAATTGAGACTGATAAAATTTCTTTCGTTGGTGTCTTAACCTAATACACAATGTGATAACAAGTGAAGCTCCATGACTACTAGTTAGAACTTTTTGACTTTGAGCCAATTACCTTCTTCATATGTACCTCAGTCTACAAATCAAGAAAATGGGAATAATACTACCTAGCTCATACAGTTTTTCTGAGGATTAAATGTTATATATACATGTATATACCTTAGCACTTCCAAAATGGACATGTGTTACTCTTGATATCTAAAAGATGCTTCTGTTTTATTTAATTTTAAGAAACACAAAACTGTTTTGTAGGTATGCTGAGTGGTTTAGATATTTAATTCCCTCATGGATTCCTGGGATCGTGTATCTGGGGTACAATAATTTTGAAATGTTTAGTTTTTTGAATAGTCATGCAACACGGATGTTGACCCCTCTGCTTCCCGCTACATCCACCAACTCCACTAATGCAATCCATTCAGGGGAGAGTGAATGATATGCAGGTCATAGTCAGCATTAACCTGCTGACAAATGCACTTTCTAATATAACATATTTCTCTGTCATTAGTAGGGATTAAATTTTGTGATAAAGAGAAACAACTACATAAAGAATCTCTTCATCCAAAAAGATTTACTGGCTTTCTTAAATAAATGATGATGTTCTAAATATGTCCACTGTGGCAAATATTCAGATCCTAGTGTGGTTGGCTTTAAACTTTGAGAAAACAAAAGTACCCATTAAAGGATACTGATTTTATGAGGAAATATAAATTACATCTAGATTAACTAGACTACATTTATTTTCATAGTTCCTTTGTAATACATGAAATACATTTTAAAAATGATAGAGACTAAGAGAGGCCAAACAATTTTAGTTAATAAAATGAGATAGTAAAAATTCAGGGAAGAGAAATCAGACTTCCAAACCTAATGAAGAGAAAGTCCTTCTTGTCCATTTTTGTGTGGAGGGTAAATATTTAACCATTTTCAGGGTCACTTGCTTGTTCTGCTTGAACAAGAGACAGCAAAATCAGGAAACTGTGACTTAAAGATGAAAGAAGGTAGGCATAATTTTGCTTGTGTATACTGTAAATACAGTAATAAAATGGAAACTAGAACGGAGATGTAAAAAGACTGAAGGAACTGCAGTGATAAAATAAATTATTAATAGAAAATACCTTATGCTCAACTCATTAATAGTATTCAGATCTGTGACCTACTTAGAAAGAAATATGTTTTCTCTTTTAGCGTTCAGAACTTGCTGAACAAAGATGGGCAAGTCTAACTAGCAGCAGATTTCCTTTAGTAAATCATTTAGGTTGCCTGTTGTGCCTGCACTCAAAGGCACGTGAAGAATACATTCATAATATATGCTCGTTAGGGATCCTTCTAGAAGCCTGATTTTCCTACCACTAAGTTTATATGGCTTCACCATCTGTAGTTCTCAAATTCAAGAAGCCATGCTAATGCTAACAAAGTGGCCGGCTTGGCAGATCAATCTGAGAGGGAGCCTGGAGAATTACCTACTTTGGAAAGGTAATTTAAAACTAAATCCACCTCTAAAAGTGAGTGTCCCCTTTGGGTTTACAGGTTTCACAAGAGGGGAGCCCTACATATTGGAAGCATTTCCTTTTGTTTGCCAACAGCAGGGAAGACTTAGGCCAAAACCCAAAAGGATACAACTTAGACAAGAATGAGCATATGGCTCTGGAAGTTTTAATCATCAAGAAAGGGAAATATAGTTGCAGCTAGTGGATAAACAGCTCTGTTTTATAAAAACCTCAGATCAGTATAAACTTGGTTATAAGATCATCTGGTAAAAAAAAAAATCAGCAATTTAAAGGAGTAAATCAGTTTTGCATGCTAAGCACAAAACTGTAAAAAAAAAAAAAAAAGAAAGAAAGAAAGAAAAAGAAAAAACTGCCCAAAGAGAAGGAGACTAATAGGAAAATTCAAGCAATGGAACAATTTGGTGCACTAATTTCCTATAAAGTAGGTTACCTGAAGTATTTTATCAGCATCTGTGGTGGAGTAAAAAGGTAGGAGTTCAGGCACCAAGTCTAAAAATGGTTTGGCACAGTCGTTGCTAATAATATTAAAAGTTCTTAAGTTTAAAGGAAACAATTTCTTGCACAATCTTGAGGCATCATATGATTCACATTATATTAGAATTTTCATGCTAAAATTGGTAACTTCTAGGTGATGATTTTTCCCACTTTCAATGTAAGATTGCAAGTCTCTATTTTTAAATAAGGGTAAAGTCCAAAATGCCCCTACAAGAAGAGAAGAGATGTTTCCAGTTTCATAGTGTTCTTGTCCTACTGCCTGACTATATATACACATGTTACTTTGGAGTTTCAAGCAATCTATTATCCACGTGTAAAGAGTTAAAGGTTAAATAACAGAATATGCAGTATTCTTGAATTCACTGGTCAGCTAAACTTCTGAAACTCTGATATGCGTTTGTTTAACAAAAAAATTAACAAATTTAGAGAGTCATTAAGCAAATATATAAAGAGTACCTACTCTGGACTAATAGGCTTTGCTCATCGTGTGAATTTGTAAATTTAAGCTTTCTTAAATATTTACTATCTCGGTATTTCTGGTCATGCCTCAGCTGTGGTAGTTTACTCCCTCCCTCCCTTGTTTTCTTCCTTTCTTCTTCCTTCTTTCCTTGTCAAATATATTTTAAGCTTCTTTTATATGCCAGGCATTGGATGAATGCAACGTGAACTTGGTCCTCTTAGAACTTACAGAAAGTGGCAATCGATATGTGAACACCAAAGTATGATACAAAAATCTGTAAGTTTGACCTACAAACTAAAATGTTAACCACAGACTAAAAAGCATGAGGTATGTCAATTATACTTTTTTTAAATTAAATACTGTACTAAATGTTCTAGTTTGGAAGATGCCAAATGAATAATTATGGCAATCCTACCCACAAAGAACACATATGCAGTAGAGCAGAGAAGGTGTGAACACAGATGCTTAATAGGGAGTATGTGTAAAAAAATTTCTCCAGGGTGTTGTATTAGCTTCCTATTAATGCTGTAACAAATGACCATATGGGTACTCTTTCAAAACCGTATACATGTATTATCTTAAAGTCCCTCGTCCAGAAGTTTGGAATGGTTCTTCCTAAGATCAAGGCACTGTCAGGGCTGTGTTCCCTCATGGAGGCTATAGTGTCGAATCTGTTTCCTTTTCTCATCTAGCTTCTAGACACTACCCACATTCCTTGTCTGGTGGCTGCCTTTTACCCTCTTCAGAGCCATCAACACTGTATTCCTCTGTGCCTTTCTTCAGTAATCGTATCTCCCTCTGACTTTCTTCTGCTTTGTCTTTCACTTTTGAGGATTCTTGGAATTATTTGGGGGCCATCTGGATAATCCAAAGTAACCTCCCTTAATTCTTTCTGCAATCAAAATTGCTCTTTGCTATGTAGCCAAAAATATTCACAGTTCTGGAAAGTTAGCATATAGACATCTCTGATATCACAGTGCTGTCAAAATGCAACAGAAATTCCATTTAAGGGAGAT
This sequence comes from Ailurus styani, assembly GCA_002007465.1. Taxonomy (NCBI): domain Eukaryota; kingdom Metazoa; phylum Chordata; class Mammalia; order Carnivora; family Ailuridae; genus Ailurus; species Ailurus styani. The sequence goes on along the minus strand of LNAC01000444.1, from coordinate 1,490,002 downwards.
AGGATACCTAAAAGCCTTGAAAAAGATAAAGGATGATGCTGATGTAAGGTGTTGAGTAGCAGGTTGCAATGCTATAGTTTGTCTATGTAGGCATATAAAGTTCGGTCATATTTCCCTTTTCTCCTCTACTCCTTCTGGGTCTCCAGTTACAATGTTTGACTTGCCTCTTTACATCAGTTTTTTATTTTGATACGGAAGGATGGTACTTTGGTAGTTTAAAGTCACTTTTTTCCTCCTGTATATGGAAAATGGAACCATCACATATTTTTCTCTGCACTGGGCATGCTAATCCTGATATGTTCCCTGATTTGATAGGTCCTGGAATCACTTTGGATAGAAAGTTAGCCCTGTTTCCAGTTGTAAATCAGACAAATGAAGACTTGTCTGATGGGCTAAGAGAGAGGATGCATGATTGACATACGAATCCAGGTTTAAAGGAGGGCGGTGCCTGTTTGAGTGTCCTCCCCATTCCACAACTCCCATGGACAAAATCACCATAATTAGAAATTTTTCTCTCTCCTGTTGATCCATCTTGAGAAATAAATCGAGAAGGTAAAAGCTTTTTTTAGAAAAAGAAACTCCTGGTTGTAACTTAGATTATATTTTAACCCTCTGTGATAGGTAGGTCCTAAGTTGCTTGTACCATAGAGTGATACATCCTAAGAAGCTGAATCATGTGGGAGGGGCTATACAAACATTGCTGGAATACTGTCACCGTTTGTACTTATCCAGGGTTGAAATAAATATATTATTAATGTTATATATGAATAAATTATACATACATATATATATATATATATTCCTAAAGTGCCAAGCAACTGTCCAGTGAATGGTAAACAAAGAGTGTCACATTTATTTAGTGAAGATAAGAGCAAAGGAAACAAAGTAAGAGAGTTTTTGAGCTTTGGGCTGCCTAGATCCAGGCTTTCAGGAGTTGCAGTTACAACTCATTGGATGGATTGGAAAGGGCTGATGGTACACAGAAAATTATTAAACTACTTCCAACTCCACACTATTGCAATGGCATGGTTGATGTCCTTGTATATGTGACTTATGTATGAGTATAAGATTGATGATTCTATTCATAAATGTATGTCTTTCTCTCCACCGAGACTGGAATGGAATTTTGCATGTAATAAGCACTCCTTTAAACTTTACTCATTAACTGAACATAAGGCTGATTGCTTGAGTTGTTTCAGACCAGGGTAAACTCCCAGGACAGCTGTAATAAAACCTTTCAACCACAACAGAATCCAAATAGAACCAACCTTCAGAGATAGGGGAAGATGATCCCATTTGTCTAGTGGTTGTAAAGTTAGATTAACCTTAGATAAAGTCCAATTTTGTATATCAGTCAGGATGGAAACTTAGTGTAGGAGAAAGAACAATGGCTTTGGTCTCAGAAAATGTGACTTAAATTTCCAATTTAACTATTCTTAGAACTGTGACCTTGAACAAGTTTCTTTTTGTCTCTGAACTTCGGTTTCCTGAGTAAATGAGCAGGATATTTGGGTGACATCAGTGAAAAAGAGCACCGTAAAGGGCCATTCACAATCAAGTTTGAGAAATCCTGGATATGTTTAAACCAGAAAAGAAGGATTTGTGAAGTTTGAATTATTCCAATTATGTCTGTAAGGATTATGTGTCAAAGACCACTTATTGTGATCATATTCCTTTTCTATTTGCAGCATTGGAGAACTTGGATCACAGGATTCAAAGGTTTAACAATGTGGTCACCTGACTGCAAACTTAGTATTTGTTCAGCCCCCAACCCCCTTTAAAGAGGTTATGATGTGATCATTATCACAGACTGGGGCTGCACCGAGCTTTTACCAAAGTATCAGGGAGGCATCTCTTTTGGAAAGGGTTCCTGTCTAACTGCCCAAGGAGGTCATTCAGGTAGAAGTGTGCTGTACAGTGCTGGCATATTTGAATAGGTTCTGCATTCATGGTGGGCATTTGTATGCAACTCCTAAAATGCGTTAGTGATCAATTATGCTTAAATTCAACACACTTAGATAAAAAGATACTCTGAAACTGTTCGGCTGTTACCCCTATATTGTTGAAAATGATCTTGGTAGAATGCAAAGCCTCTTTAACTTGTAAAATATATCATTATACTTTGCTTTGAGTAATGTGCAAGTTAATGTCCCTCCCATCCCAATCATAACAATCCCTCAGCCAACTGTAAAAGATCCTTTAATGATTATTTTCCCTGCTTAATGCCTTTTTTCATCTGTGGTTAGACAAGTGGAGCTAGAGTGCCTTGCTTGTGCACTATCACTTGTTTTAGAGATTCTCAGATTCTTGGAGAGTTAAAAATAAAAGGCATTTGCAAAAAATGTTGAAATGTAAATGGATATATTAACATAGCACAAATCGATAAATTAAGTGCAATGCAGTGCAGTAAAATTTAAAATTCAGAAGGTCTTATCTCATGAAAAACTTAAGCTCTTCTAAATTCTCACTATATATAAAAATGCACAATTAACAAGGAACTCACTGTGCTAATGGTTTTAAAGAATTCGTTTTAGGCTTATAGTTTCCAGTTTGTGCTTCTTTTGGAGAGTTTCAACATATACACACCACAACAATTCATTTAAAATTATATTTTTAAGTTTCCTAAGTGATTTGGACACCCAAGCTTTTTTTTTCTCAAAGGAAGTTCTTAGTATGGTAATTAGGCAATGGTTCAATTCATTCCAAATGTCTAGTAAAATTTCTCCTATCTATTAATTATATCTTAATAAAAGCTTCTAAGTAAATCAAAATTTCAATGTTTCAAAGGGTTATAATTTTCCAGGTCTTATAAAGAGAAGCTAAGTTAAAGAAGGCAGACTTGCTGAGAAATGGAATTCTGTCCTCATTCTCCTGCTTACTTAGGTTTATGCTAGAGAAAGGGTAAGAATGACAAGACCACCAGGGCTGGTGACAGGTAAAGGTTTATATTGGCGGGCACCTGCTGTGTTGCTCGTCTTTGATGCTTGTCTTTTCTTCCCAGAACCTCACATTACTAGATATCCCGGCATCATGCTGTCCTTACCCCAGTTCAGTAATCAAACTCTAAGTTCTTTACTTTCAGTTATGTTCCCTATTCTCTGTGTCTACAACAGTACATTCTAAGCATATCAAGCTCTGAGCTGCCTGGCATTTAAATAAATATATGCATATACACATATGTGTACACACACACATACTCTTTCTCTCTCAAACGAATGAATGAATAAACAAATAAACAAACAAACAAAGTATTTTTTCTACTCTATGCTTCATGGGAGTACTAGATGGAGGGAGAATACGTTCACAGAAAGATGACTGTGGATAGATTTTGCAGGAAGACAAGAAGGGTTCATTAATAATTTTTTATTCTGTTTCTGGTGTCCTCTTCCATTTTGTGACTTAGATTTCTTGTTTTCTCTTATCTTTTCTCCGTATCATTTCCTTTTCAGAAAAATGGACATTATGTAGTCATTTCCATTAAAAAGTAAATGACTAATGGAACTTCCAGTGTTTTCCTCCCTTAGGGCAAAGCCCTTCATAATTCCTAGACTAATATGTCAAAAAGGCCCCACTCCTTATTCTGACCCCATGAAACTGGTTTTTATGACATAATTGGACCAAATGAGCTTGCCTCCTCTGAAACTTGTCTCCTTTGTTCTTTTAATAAAAGTAGTAAAGCAGGGGCGCCTGGGTGGCTCAGTGGGTTAAAGCCTCTGCTTTCGGCTCAGGTCATGATCTCAGGGTCCTGGGATCAAGGCCCGCATCGGGCTCCCTGCTCAGCAGGGAGCCTGCTTCCCCCTCTCTCTCTGCCTGCCTCTCTGCCTCCTTGTGATCTCTCTCCCGCTGTGAAATAAATAAATAAAATCTTAAAAAAAAAAAAAAAAAGTAGTAAAGCAGTTTTATTTAGACACTCTTTTCAATACTTACTTCATAAGTATTAATCCTTTATATCTTAGACCATGAGGTAGGTATTATTTTTATCCTCATTGTATAGATGATTATATGGGACGCATGAGATAAAATATTTTGCTCCAGATCATTCAGCTAGTAAGTGGCAGAACCAAGACTCTAACCAACACAGTTCGATTCTGAAACCCATATTCATAAATACTGATTTATTCTTCCTCACATGACATGCTTCTTCATGTGTGGGGGAACATGTTCTTGCTCTATCCTAGGATGAACAGCTTATTAAATATGTGAGAACATTCCTCCTTTTTCCACAGACTTATTTCTCACAGTATTCTCACATGTACTTTTCTTCCAGTATATTGAATTCTTTGCTATTTCCCAATTACCCCGTACTTTCTCCAACTTCCCATTTGCTTTTTGCTCTGCTTCTACAATTTCTCTACATCACTTACTCATTCCTCAGCTCAGCTTGTGGGCATTCCCTAATGGTTAGTCGAGGGAAGAAGCCATTTCTCTGTTCCCCTCAATATCTGCATCCTTATACTGTGGTCCTCATTACAGCATATAATGACCCTTTAGTTTACTTTTTTTTTTTCCTCGGAAGACAAAAGTGTACTTGCTGGAGGTCTTTTGTCTTACACGTCTCTATCTCTGGGCCTAGTACAAATTCTGTAACATATTAGCCACTCACTAAAAGTTTGTAAAATAAATGAATAAATTAATAAATCTAGATAATAGCATTGCAATATTTCTGAAACCTAAGTTGGTGACCAGTGATTTCCAATGCATCCTATCCTCACAGTTCACTGGAACATCTCTAGGGATGGTGACAAACAATAGTGGATTTAGTTGATGTGTATTTATGCCATTGAACCTGAAAGTTTATTCTAATCTCAGACAATGGATTGAGGTTACAGAGAAAGAAAAAGTAGGTAATAAACCCACCTCCTTATGTATCCTTTCTCAACTTCATTTAACCTCCAGGGGTTCAAAATTCCCTGAATGAAGCAATTTCAATTCTCAGTTTTATTATTTTAAATACACACACACATGCTTTGCCCCCCACTGCCACACATACTACAGGTATATATCCATAGTGTACCTACCATGTATACTATGAATCAGTATACACATATATCTTTTTTCTACTCTGTGCCTCATGTGAGTACTGGATGGAGTACACTTTTAACAAATTAATGAATTTCTACATGTCCCTGTGTGAAGTGTGACAGTGTATCCTATCATTTTAAATTGCTTTCTTAATATCATAACAAAAATATAATAAACCTTCCCTTTTAAAGCTTTAAAAATTTATTTTCTTTTTAAACTTTTGAAAACTTATTATTGAAGTGTAATCGACATATGATATCATATTGGTTTCAGGTGTATAACTATGGTGATGGTGATTCAACAATTCATACATTACTCAGTGCTCAAAGTTTTATATTTTTTTCCCAAAGCTTTATATTTTTTTATCCCATCAGTTTANGAGGCTTTAACCCACTGAGCCACCCAGGCACCCCATATCCCATCAGTTTAACAGCTGTTATTGAGAGAGTTCTTTTTTTCTTTTTGACTTCATCTTTGATTTGGAAATTCAGTGAAAAAGCCGAAAGGAATGGGTGTATCCATGATTGAGAAAGAACAATTTTATTTATGAAAATACTTACGTTTATCTCTGTCTCCATATCTTGAGATCTCTCCGGATGTAGGACTCTTTTGCAGAATGAAAGACTCTGCTGTATGGCATGGGTGAGCCATTCTAATAATCAAAGAAAATCTAGCTAACATTAAATGATTTAATGTAACCGCAGGGCCATGGCCAGGAAAAGCCAACTTGATGGGTTCTACCTCAGCGTCTGTTTTGTGCTGGACCTTATCACTTTTCTCCTGAAGGGTGGATTGTAGCAGCTTACTGAGTATTCTTCCTCTGTATGAATTTCTAAAGAATGCCTAAAGCCAGTAACTCATACCTCATGGAGCTCATAATATGGCTGACTTCTGTAAGCTACTAGTCACTCAGATTATTCTTGCCTGACATGGCAGGAAAGCACCTGCTGTCATCCTGAAGAGAGGCCCAAGTTTCTTCTGGGACACTTACCATGTAGCTAGTGATCCACATTCCTCTAGGTATCTCTCTGGCTGATCATTGTTTCTATTCTCTGGTTATACCTGCTTCATTAGGGTTCAGTTCAGATTTTATGTAAATGCATGTATGTCAAGATGGATCTTACTTTCCTCCAAATGTGTGTTTGGTTGTAGACCCTGTACTCATTTGGATAGTTGTTCTTTATTTGCCAAACAACATTGTGATCTACAAACCCATTCTTTTTATTTCAAAGGGAGCACATGGTGGTTTGCAAAGTTAATGGGACAATCATTTCTGCAAAATATGTAGCTAGAATTTGCAAAGAACACTTTTGAAGAATATACACTTTCTTAAATGCTGGTGTTGCCTAGAGCTGTGTAGTAGAAACCTAAAAATAACAGTAGCTAATGTTACAGATAGTCAATTGATCAAGTGCAAATGGGAACATGAGCAAAATGATGGCAGAGACACTAAAAATTATGTATAAAAGCTGAGATAATAAGGAAGTGATGATTGGAATACAAATTGGAACCATATGGATCATTGAAGCAGATTCATGAATAATGCAGAGCCAAGGTGATGAAAAAGTGATTTAAACAGGGTGATGATAGAGATAATTTTGTTATCCTGACTTGGCTAGGGATTGAAATTAATACTTGAATTTAACTATATATTTTCAAGTTTGTGACTTACATGTATCTACACATATGGGTTATGTATATGAGTCTACACATAGTTTGCTAGACAACTGAAATTGTTACTCTGCTCCTACCTAAAAAGTGCCCTCAAACTACCTACAGCTTCCTTTGGAACGACTGCCAAAATTGTTCTAGGATGTTTATTATTTTGCTCGTAATGACTTGTTGCTCCAGTGAACCCTAATTTATTGTGTATTAACTGTCTGGTAAACTGCTTAATATTCCTCCCAAAATATAGTTTCAACCACTCTCAACGAAGCTTTCCAATTTGACTATAAAGTGAAGGAAAAGGTGCCTTTAAGGTATTGTTAACCTAGAATAGGAGGATCCAGGTGACAAATATAGCTGAATATCTAATGCTCAGATGGAACCAACCAGGAAGAATGAGGGAATGCATCAAAGCCCATTCCTGTCTGGGAATTAGGCTAGTTTACACAACATCATGAATTTGGCTCCATATATTAACTGTTGGCAACTACATGGATCCCCAGTTCATTTTTATCTCATACAACCATAGAATCATTGACTAATAAAATTTTCTAGTGGTTTAGCTTTTGTGTCCCTTCTAGTTCCAAACCCTCTCCCCCTCCCTCTGCCCCTCCTCCCTCTCTTTTTCTTTCTCTCCGTCTCTTTCTCTCTCTGTCTTTCTCAGATGGTCTTGAACCTTAGTGTGCATCCAGTCCCCAGCTGACTTTCTTTACCAGTGACTCATCTGGCTGTAGGATGCGTTATCAGATCCACTCTAGTTCAACTTTTCGCACAGGCCTCTTCACTTTGGCCTGTTGGCTCTCATCCCTCTTGGCTGAACCTCTTACCTCTCCTCCCGGTTCCTTCAGGGCGGCTAATTTTACCCCTAGGTCCTGTCCTCCTCTATCGTAAGAGCAAAGCTCAACAGAAACCTAACTTTTCTTTTTTATTTGTTTAATCATATTAAACTTTTGTTTTAAGTAAAGGAAATGAAAAATATATACAAATAGTAGTGTTTTAGAGCACTGATTGATAGAGCATACATAGAAGCACAGAAGTAACTTATAAGAGAAAAATAATTTTAATGTCACTTTCTTGTAACACTTTTGCTTTATTTTTGAGACGTTTACAGAAGTTCTCAACTAATTGAATAATCTCAAACTTTATTCAATGAGATATGAAAAAAAAGTGTGCTAAAATGAAATTTGTTTGACTGAAAAATGAAGTAGTTTTCTGAAATTGTTCTTCTATTAAGTACCAGTATCCTGTACAAAAAAAAGGAAAGAAAGAACCCACGTGTAAATAGTAGTCTATGTTTTACTATGTGCTGTACAAAGAAGACTGAGTTTAAGCACATACAAAACATGCATTGATCATATCACAAACTTCTTTCCATTTAGTGTCTACTGAAACTTCTCTCTACTCTTCAGTCACCTGATCAAACGTCAGAATAACTGACTCACCATTTTGTCTAAATCCGATTCTTTAAAATGGTATTTATAAAATTAAATTTCCTTACAATTTGCAACCCATTGAAAAAGACTTGAGACAAATACTTGAGACGCTCTTCCAGGAACTCCCAACTGTCGTAATGTTACTGCTTTGCTAAAGGCAAAAAGCAGCCTTAGCTTGACAATAGCCAGAACTCCAGGAGCCTCTAAGTCTTCTTTAACATGTGAAAAGCCTTTTGGAAACTTACTTTGTCTCTGTCCCCATCCCCCCCCTCCCCAATTTAAAGTATATAATCAATCAGTCCTCACAATCCCAGTGCAGCCCCCTTTCTCTCTTTCTGCCCACTGGTCCTGTTCCCATGCTTTAATAAAACCAAAAAAATTTTGTTTTGCACCGAAAAAAATATAAATAAATAAACTAGTGTTTATCTAGTCCAATTCCTGTTGATTGACTTTGAGTGTCTATCTGTACTTTACTGTCATTTGGCACAGGCCAGTAATTGCACAATATCTGTGTTTTTGCCACTTGGATTACAGAGAGGTTATTTCTACCATTCTGTGAGGAATGGACAAGATCTGATGACCAAATTCTAAAACTCCTTTCAGAGTTAGGGTGGGGATTGACTATGCAATTTCAATGAACTTCTTTGAGGAGATCAGAGATAAGTAACATTTGGGTCATTAAAAGAAAAAAAATATAGCAAAAGTTTTAGACTAGATAGAAGCCGTAACCACCAAAATTATGTTCTTTAAAAAATGTTAATAGTAAATGGTTTATTGCAGTTTCTTTAGAAATTGAAAGACACCTATTTTGTTTTTTATATTCATCTCTGTAATGTCTCAAGATTAATATATCTCATAAAAATAGAGCCATTGTGAAATAATAACATTTTATAATTCTTATTTAGTATACAGTCAGATTGAGAAAGATTAGCCCTTTTCTGTAATTACTGTTTCTTCATCGGCATTTATTGATGAATGATAATTATCACTTCAGTTTTCTACTTGAATTGGTATTATCACATTAGGTAGCTGATGTTCTAAGTCAACCATCCAGGAAGCCCACTTAATGTTAGCTGCAAAACTATCTGATTGAAACGCATGGAGTTCTAAAAGCCATTAACTTTTATGTGCAGAGTGAAAAGTTTGCTCCATTGGCACGTAATTTCATTTTTATAGTCAGAAGATAACAATAACATGAAAACATTACAACCAATGGAAATATGCCTTATGAAGAATGTAGAGTGGAAGAAAACAGATTAGTTATTCTGAGAAAAGTGGCTCTGAAAAGAAAGCAAGAACAAAAATGAATCTACCCTAAGCATTTGGATGACTACAGCACTTGAGAATAATAAACCAATATAATCTTCACTAAAAAGGTAAAATGGACATTCAAAGTTTTTCTCAACCATGCACCTGAAAATTCTGTCTGCTGGCATCCATTCATAGGAAATGGGAAAAAACTAGAACTTTAAAGAGAACAGCTTACTTCTTGAACAATGGGTAGAACACAAATTATGTGAATCAACACTGACAATGGTGTCTAAATTAATAGTTAGCAAAGTAGTCCCTGTTCTATATTGATCATTGCAATTATCTGTACTAGATCATTTGCTCATTTTACAGGTTCTTTCCATACCATTAGGGATATTTTACTTCTCAAGCTGTCTTCAGAAAATTAACTTCATATAGCAAAGCCCTTCACAATGATTATTTTTTTTCTTTGGTCCAGATTTTCTATGTATGAAAAAACCTACTGCTGAAAAATACTATTACTCCTCAACATTGTTTTTATATCATAATTTTAAAAGTCCTACTGCTGGACAAATTTTTACCTCTTTGGTGCTGTTAAACAGAACGTATCAGAAGCTTACTACTAAGCTTATTGATATAAATTATCTGATTCCAATTTTTGGGTGCTAATGGTTATGTATCTTTAAAATAATGTATAGTGATTGTTTTTTGTTTTTCACTAATCCTTTCATATATTTTATTCCATTTGATCTCCTGAGCAGCCATGAATGTCCGTTTTATTATTTATAGATAAATAATGGAAGTGTGGAAAGAGTATGAGATTTGTTCAAATTTACCCAGTTTGTAAGTAGTTCAATCCTAAAGCATTGATTTGGCACATACTATACAATAGATAATGTTTTGCCCCACTAGGATATTAAAAACAATTTTTTTTAAGTACCTACACCATGGGACTAACCTTAAATGGGGAGATAGCCAGGTAGGATCCCAAATATGTACAATGTGAAGTATTCAAAATATAAAAGTAGTATAAGAAAAAGAAGCCATTGTGTTGTCTGTAAGGGTCATGGAATAGTTTATAGAGGGGTTGGTGCTTGAATCACATTTTGATTGGTGAGTGAGTTTTCCCATTAGAAAGTTGAAGAGAGGAAGAGTTCAAAGTAGGTTTTGTAATCTACAATGTGATATACTCTTTACAATATTGCCAGCACATGATGTTGAACTAACTTTCTGTTGCTGGTTAAAAAAAATAGCCCACATTTAGTGGCTAAAACAAGGCAAATTTATTATCTTACAGTTCCATACGTTAGAAGTCTGATAAGGGTCTTACCGGGCTAAAATCAACATGTTATCCTGGCTATGTTAGTATGTACCTATGGAGGTATTAGGAAAGTCTCTGTTTTCTTGCTTTTTCCAGCTTCTAGAGGGGACGCACATTCCTTGGTTCGTGGCGGCGTTCTTCCATCTTTAAAGCCAGCAACAGCGGGCTGAGTCTTCATGTCATATCCTTCGGCCCTGCTTTCCCGTCATTACCTCTCTTTTGATGACCACAGGCAGGAAAGTTTTTCCACTTCTAAAAGGTCATGTGATTAGATTGAGCTGAGCTGAAGAATTGAGGAAAATCTCCCCATTTCAATGTTCCTAATCTTAATCATATCTGTCATGTAAGTCCATTTTGTCATGTAAGGTAATATATTCACAGGTTCTAGGAATTAGGATTTCAAGGGGACATTTTATTTTGTCTCCTGCACATACCATCAGTAATTTTATTTATTTTTTTATTATTTTTTTAAAAGATTTTATTTATTTGACACAGAGAGAGATCAGATCACAAGTAGGCAGAGAGGCAGGCAGAGAGAGAGGAGGAAGCAGGCTCCCCGCTGAGCAGGGAGCCTGATGCAGGCCTCGATCCCAGGACCCTGAGATCATGACCTGAGCTGAAGGCAGAGGCTTTAACCCACTGAGCCACCCAGGCGCCCACCATCAGTAATTTTAAATTATTTCTTGGCTCAAGGGGATTTAAACAGACTTCCTTATCCATAAGAACTAAATCGTTGTACCAGTGATGCCACGTCTTCTGCCAACGACATGTCCGTGAGGGGAGAGAGGCTCACATTTTTATGCATTTTCCTATTATTTTAGAGGAGCTATTTTAAAAGATATGCAACTTGGAAAAGCTCAAAGAGATGATAAAAGGGTTTGACTCAGATAATACATGTATTTCTTATATATCATGTTATTAAATATCCGGGATTTTAAAATCAGTCTTGTCTCCTTACTATACATATTTTCTATGAATGAATTTATTCAAACCCATGTTATTATATCCTGCTAACTAAAAAATCTTTAGCTTAGACATTTCTTCTCATTAGCTCAAATGACTATTGATTATAGGACTCTACATACCACACGCTGACCTGTTATCTATATTCTTACACTACTTGTACTCCCCCCTCTTACCATTCCCCCTCTTTCTATTCTGTGTCTGATATTAGTGAAGAGAAAAGCTAGTCAATGAATTGCCTGAATAAAAATCCTGGAAGTTATCCTGTTTTATTTCACAACCAAAAACCTACCAAGTGCTGGAGAGTCTACCAACTAAATATTTATCAAATCAGGTCATATGCTTCCATACCGAATGGTGTGTCTTCAATTCATCATCTTCTTTTTTGATTGTACAATAAATGACTAATTAGCCTCCTTGTCTCATCATTACTTCTCCCCATTCAAGTATCCAGATTGCAGCCCGAGGGTTTACTTTTAAAAAAGAAAACTCATAATGTTACTGTGCTACTTCAAAACCTTTTAATTGCTTATGTTATCTCAGGATAAATGGCCACCTCTCAAATCATTCTGAATAATTTTAAATTATCTGAGCACTCAGTACTCTCACTCACCTTTGAGTATTTGCTCATATTATCCCTTCTTTACTCCCTTATCCTCTTTTTTTCCTCCTGCTCCAAACACTTCTCCCATCTTTTTGTTGTTTATTATAAAAATCTAAATTATTGTCTCCTCTAGGAAGTTCTCCCTCCTTCCCATGGCTAGGTGAGGCTCTACTCTTGCATCCACTCTCATTCAACAGAGCTGCTTCTACTATTGCAGTAATCACACAGTGCCGTGACTCAGAGACTAGACAGAGAGTAAGTCCTTTCAGATCAGAGAAGCATCCTGCTTTTTCAACAGATGGCATTATGTCTGATACATTGAATGTACTGATTATTTTATATTGAAAAATGAATTAGTTTTTAGATCTCTTTCAAAATTAAAAAATGTCTATTAATTTGGATTTATTATGCATATGGTGCTCAAGCTTAGAATAAGAGTGATATAGAAGAAAATGCATTGGATTAAAAATGTAATGAAAGAGAACATTTATTGAGACTTATTATATTCCAAGGCTTTGCATTAGATGTTTTAAAGATAATATATTCTTAATCATTCCCATAACAATATTTTAAAGTGGTTATTAGAGAAGATATAAATAAAAAAGCTGTATGATATATGAAAATTCAGAGTGGAGTCATCTGGGAAAAGCTTGCTGGTTATGGAGACATATAGTTTGACCTTGAATGTTTTGAATTCACAGCCATGGGCTTGACTTTAACCCTTATATGCTCAAAAATGAGTTTTCATTAAGGTTTTCAATTAGATCAGATTCAGGGATGATGACTCATATTAACAAAGTTCTCATGAATATAACCTATAAATTTATTAATTTTTCAAAGTAATCAAACTACTATGGGAAGTCACTACTATGGGATATTTTTCCAAGTTCAAACTATTACAGCAGTTTGTTTGATACCTACTAGAAAAGGAGAGATTGGTTGTAAGATTTAAATGCTCAAAACATCAGGCTTCCAGGATCTACTATTGTGTGTTTATTCGTCCCAAGGATCAAATCTTCAGGTCAGCCTAACAAGATATTTTTTTCCTGAGCCGTACGTGAATGGTCATGGCCAACAATTACCTGAGTCTCTTGTTCCATGCCTTTGCACTGACCAACCCAGAACAAAGGATTGCTCCCTTTTTCAGATGTGGTTGGTAATTCTGGTCAGGCTTTTTTGAATGAGGAGATGAGTTCACTTTTCTCAGATCTCATCCATTTCTTTTCCATATTGTAATCTGAAGAAGGCACATTTGTGTATGTTACTAATAACTTGTGTGGACACTGCATTATCCCATTTTATCCTGTAACTTTTCACATTTAAACTGTAGGTGTTAACAAACAACTCTGTATTTAGGTAGAGGATTTATGCTTAAGAGTTTAAATGACTTTTCTTACAGCATAGGTGGTATTTAAAGAGAGTTGTTTTTTTTTTTTAAAGATCTTATTTATTTATTTCACAGAGGAAGAGAGATCACAAGGAGGCAGAGAGGCAGGCAGAGAGAGAGGGGGAAGCAGGCTCCCTGCTGAGCAGGGAGCGTGATGCGGGCCTCGATCCCAGGACCCTGAGATCATGACCTGAGCCGAAAGCAGAGGCTTTAACCCACTGAGCCACCCAGGCGCCCTAAAGAGAGTTTCATGTGACTCCAGAGCCTTTACACTTTCAAGTCTTTCTTTTCAGTCATAGTTCCATTTCTAAGTAAATGTTTGCCAATAGGCAGATCACTAACTTCCCTCTGTCCCACTTTGTTTATCATAAGGATGAGATGTTGCTCTAGACACTTAAAAAGTCTCTTCCGGGTCTTTTTTTTTTTTTTTTTTTTTTTTTTAAGATGAAGCATTATCATTTCCCTGCTTCTCTCACCAGGAAGTCTCTGTTTTACAAAATAAGGCAGGGATATGCTATCCTATGAACTAAATTCTCATTCCGGCTGCCCAGATACTGGTACAAGTTGAATAAAGTCTCGTTTTATTTAAAGATTTATTTTATTCACTTTAGAGAGGGAGAGAGAGACAGAGAAGTCACGATTGGAGGGAGGGGCAGAGGGAAAGGAAGAGGGAGAGAAGCAGACTCCTCGTTGAGTGAGGAGCCCTACATGGGGCTCGATTTCATGACCCATGAGATCATGACCTGAGCTGAAATCAAGAGTCGGCAACATAACCAACTGAGCCACCCAGGCAGCCCAATAAAGTCTTGTTTTTTAGTATTATGACATATCATCCTTTTTGCTTTTTTATGGTTAATTTAATGACAGGTTGGTTGGTCCCACTTCTTATAAAGAAGAGAGATTAGGGTTTGAATAGCTCCTTCAGCTGCTTTTTAATTATCTCAGATTTTACAATTTTTTTCTTTTTACAAAGAAATGGCTGTAAGTTATTTAAGAGGAAGAAAATTCTGTGATGTACATTATAACTGTAGTAGATCAAAGTCCTCATTTTTTTTTCCCCACTGTGCAGGTGCAGAATTTCTGTGGCACAGTAAAAAAGGAAAAACAAAATTACACTGGTTTCACACATTTGCTTTGCAACATCTGTTTAGGTAGAAGGCATTTTGCCTTCCCATTTATTGAGGAGTTTGGTCATGACAAGCCATGTCTGTCTATTTCCTTGGTTATTCTCATAGCTTTGAGTCCAGAGGGATTGGAGTAGCCTAAATAAATTGCACTGATGCCAGTAAATAGTGACTTTGTATCAGGAGCAGAGTGAGCATCTGCTTTTCCTAGATTTCTACAGCCAAGTGTGATATCTGGGGACAGGGGGTAGAATTGGACTGACAGCTTAGTTTTTCTGCTACTCTGAATTTACTGAAGTTAGCTGTGAAAATAGCCCAACTTAATCAATGTAGGCCAGTTTGTCATATCATTGTTTCCTATGACATTGGCTTTTCCTCAACACCTGAGACCTGACTGAGCTAATAGATTACCATCTTTGTACAAAGATCTTTTTAATCAAATTTGGTGCCCGCTTTAGAGTTCTTTACTGACCCAGAGACCATATAGATCTTTTGCTAATAATCCCGTAGGTCTGTAGCATACAGCCAACACTTTTTCTCTTTCAGGAAGAATGTAAGGGAGGGAAGTCGGAAGGACTTTTGTTACTGATTAATGAAAAGCCACATTATTATTTCACAGCAGGAACCACCATAGACTATAAACAGAAAAAAACAAAAACAAAAAAAGAAAGAAAGAATTACAGTCACTACACTCCTAGCATCCAGCCCATGATTTGGTAAATTGTTTTGAGATCAAGGTGGGTAAGCCAGTTGTTGTAAAGGAACCCACTCCAGGGGCACCTGGGTGGCTCAGTGGGTTAAAGCCTCTGCCTTCGGTTCAGGTCATGGTCTCAGGGTCCTGGGATCTAGCCCCACATCGGGCTCTCTGCTCAGCAGGGAGCCTGCTTCCTAAAAAAAAAAAAAAGGAACCCACTCCATGGTTCCTAGATTCTAAATGATCCATCAATATCTAAAATCGATTACAAAATAGGACATATGTGAACATCTTGAGATGTAAGAACAATATAGAAAAATTCAGGGTAGCATTGCATTTTTCTCATGTTTGAAAATGAAGAAAATGTGGGTCGAGGGAAGTGGTGCTTATTTTAGTTGAATTGTTGGCATAAATTCAGTAGCAAACTTTGGCAAACTAATCTAAAGATGTAGATTTTGGACTTTTCCTTCCTCAAACCTAATTGGAAGTTTTGTTTGTCCCCAGTAGATCTTCAGAACGGAGCATGGAAATCGTTTGATTCTTTGTAGAAATAAAATCTGACCTCATTGCTTCCCAACCAAGGAGTAACCATTATCCCTAACACAACTGGAAAGCTGATTATTTTATTTTCTTGAACCAGAGTGGACACTTGACTCAGATGACTTAATTTTTTTGTAGATTCAGTTTTCCAGATGCCTTACTGAGGAAGAGGTAAAGGCATTCATTGGGGTTTGCATGCTTTTCATAGAAATACTTACCTGAGTCATTTACCAAGCACAATATATCACACTCTGGGTCTTTGAAATTTATTATCTCAGATACTCTAAGTCGAGAACTGTTTATTCAGCTCAATTGCTCTAAAACATAGAACATTCTATTTGGTATAGTATAAACAGTAAGCACAGCAGGCGAAACAAAAAGAGGAGAAAGAGTAACTGAGAATCCCTTGTCTTAAGGACAAATCTACCAATGGAGATGTATGACATATCAAAAGGAGATGAAGGTTTTGATTAATCTGGTCAATTCCATCAGCCAAAATTTTATATCTTACATGTTTGTATTTTCCAATACAATGTTATACCTACTCTAGAGGATATTATTTATTTATTTGTTCAGGAAACCTTCTTTAAATTTATTGTGTATCCGTGAAACAAATACAGTTACTATCTAAGAAAATTAATGCAGTTGGCTTCATTCTAAAAGTTGTAACAATAAAAAGTGTTTGGAAGAGGAGCAGTTAAGGAGTAGGTAAGCTTAAAAAAGAATGGTAGAAGTGTAATACAAAGAGACAGAAAGAAAATGGAATGGGGAAATGTTGTTTGGAAATATCCGCTCTTCCATAGTCACAAAATGCGCAATCCCTACTAAAAGTTTTGTGTTTCTTGTAATTTGCGTGTCTCTATACCTCATCTTTTCTACTGAGAAGCTAGTATTTTGTAAAGAATTTTCTTGTTGATTTGGGGCTTTTTATACTCATCTCACATCTGCTGGTTGTATTTACTCTTAAAGGATAGTTTCATTGTTGTCATTGACCGGAAGAGGGATATATTTTTAACAGGAGATGCAAAGAAAAGTGGAGGAGAGGCAAAAAGTTTATTGCATACTCACCATTTGTAGAAAGTCATTTCAGGTAGATGGAAAACATTACCATGGACTCTTTCATTCAATGATGGGAAGATCTCCATGGTGAAGAGCTTCTGTGAAGGAGGGATTAAAATTAGCTAACTATTTTAAAAGCAATACCTGTATGTCACTTCACTCAGGAATCTTTCTTTTCAGCCAAGTAAATGTTCAATACACCAACCCTAATTCCCTCATATTCTCTTTGTTGTACACGCTCTATGTGAGTCATATGTTGGTAAAACATGGAGGGCGGTAGGAGCCCTGAAGTTTTAGAACAATGGGCAAAAATCAGGAGGGCTTGATCCATTTGGTTAGCCCCTTATGTCAACCCCAGAAAATGACAGAGGCAAAAAATTTTTCATTTCGTGAGGCTGTGAAGTTACTGCATATTTCATGTCACGGAATAGATAACATAGGAGGATAGGAGGAAATTTACTCATTTTCAGTGTCCCTTGAAAATAATTCATTGAGTTGGACTCTTTTGGAAACATGCACATATTCTGTATATGTTTTTACCAGACAAATTTAGCATCTTAATGGGATAATAAAAGCTATCATGTGGGAAATATACACATTGCTCCTACCAGAGGGCACAGAGGTGTTGGTGACTACTGAGGGAGGAACAGAGCGATGTGCCCTGAGGAAGTCTCTGTCTTGTCTCCCAACACATTGAAGTCTTTTGCACGTATGAACAAGTACTGGAAGACAAGCATGGGGGAGGGCAGGCTGGATGTGGCTGGCATCTTATAAGATTTATGAACTGCTAAATTTAGAAATGTCATTTTGTTATTGCCAGTGTACTGCTGGCGTCTTTGTATGAGTCACTAAGAAAAAAATAGCAATCACCTCCTTTGCAAGAGCTAGTATGAGTAACACAAAATGGGTTCAATTAATCATTTTAACCACTGAATTCACTCTGGATAAACAAAGTGTGTATCAGATGATATGCCCTAGAAAGGTAGTCATCCTTACAAAATGCTACTCTCTGCAGCTATGCTCTTCTCATTATCATATTGCAGATAGTTTTCTGAAAGAAAAAACTGTTCAAGCAAAATATTAAACAGCATTCATTTGTCATTTTCCTGCGGGGACTAGGCAGCAACCTGCTGTGGCTGAAAATATGTGGTCATTATGAAGCTGGTATTGAATTGTTTGTTTATCTTTAGAAGGGGAGAGAGGTTCCAATGATGCTACTTTTTGATTGGTAATTTCAGGCACTTCGGCTTTCTAGAGGCGTATCCTCTGTCCAGAATTCATATTAATAGATGCACGCGTAAATGTACTGTTTGTGTATGTGTTTTTTAATGTTCATATAATTTTCTGTGCCACAAGCTCTTTTCAACTTGAGGGGTAACGATGAATTTCATGTTCTTGTTAGTGGATGGTGTTTTATATCACACTGAGTTGGGCTGCCTGCTTTTGTGGGCACCTGAAACATTTACTATCAATGGTCTGTGACAGGATGTCTAAGATGCCTTGCTCATTGAGTACAATATGGCTTTGGCTAGTGGATCAGGAGAGAGAGTTTGATGTTTCCATGTGGCTTGCTATCTCTTTCATTGTGGCACAAGGAGCAGGTGCTTTTTTTAAATGCAGAGAAATCTTGGTTTGGTTTATTCTCTTTCTCTATCTCCTTCTGCTTCTCCCCTTTTTTCCCTCTATCCCCCTTCTCTTTTTCCCCAAATTCTTCTTGCTCTTAGTCTTCTCTGCACTGATTCTGTATCCATAGGATTAAAAAGTGTCCAAAGAAGGTAATGGGCTGCACACATCTTCTCAAATTCCTGAGACAGATAAGAATCTATTTCACTCATAAGTAAGTTCAGGTACTGTCCTTATAGAACCCATTTTGTTGTTAACAGTTTTATAAAGTTCTTGACTCTGCCATTTATACCTGTTTCCTTTTATTATGTCCTCAGAGAACCTAGGAAACTTACCACCATTTTGTGAAATATTTCTTATTCAAAGACTGCAAAATCATTCTTTCAACTGCTTTATTTGGGAGCAGAATTCCAGCTTCATTAACCAGACTTTAAACTTTTACTCAGTTTATGGTACTCTTGTGAGCTTCCCTTTGCAATTTTCCATACCCCCCCCCCTTTAAAAGTGTATATATTACTCCAAAAGGTATTGCTTGGTGCAAATAAATGGTAAATGTTAAAGTTCAAAATAAAAGGAGGCCAATTTATATTTGCTATTCTTCTGTTATCACACATGCCAGGCAAAGTATGTTTAATGAAGGTGAGGAGTATTTTTTAGTCCAAAGGTCTTGATGGGCACCTGGGTGACTCAGTCAGTTAAGCGTCTGCCTTCAGCTCTGGTCATGATCCCAGGGTCCTGAGATCAAGTCCTGTGTTGGGCTCCCTGCTCAGTGGGGAGTCTGCTTCTCCCTCTGTTCCTCACCCCACTCTCGTACTCTCTCTTTTTCTTTCTCTCTCTCTCAAATAAATAAAATCCTTAAAACAAAACAAAACAAAACCACACAAAGGTCTGATAAGGGAGGTGACTTGACTGCCAGTAAAGAATGCTATATTTAGGGTAGAGTAAAAACATGGCTGTCCCTGGCGACTGCTCTGTTTGTCTCATATTTAGAAAGAGGGGTGGGAAGCAAATTTTGGAGCAGGAAGTGAGAGAAGTCTGTTTCACTGGGATTGTTGCCAGTAACACTTATGCTTGGAAAATGTCCTGAACCTGGACATGTCCTGATAATATTGATTTGTGATCCTTTTCATTAAAAAAATCCTCTTAGAGAGTTAGATGAACACAGCAAAGTTCAGAGACTTTTGAGAACAGTTAGAGCTGGATCAAAATCTCACTTGTTCAATAAACTATGAAGTTGTTCTGCCAGGCAGAAAGGAGACAATTGCAGGTTTTATTACTGTCTGAATGAAGGGGCTTTAATTGCTCAGATATACTGCTATGCTTCTTTGCCTCATTAAGTGTATTAACAGTCTGGTTCCTGCAGTGGGAAAAAAACAAACAAAAAAAAATTAAGTGGGGTAAAACCATGAGTTAAATAATTAGTATATAGCAATATACATGCAAAGCAATTGATTCTGACCTGATCTTTTCCTTCATTTTTTTTCTTTGTATGTGTGACTTGATTTTGGGAAAAAGCTTTACATGCTGTCTCACAAAAATATTGCTGACCATCCAGCACTAGTAAGCTATAATGATTGATACATAATAGCTTTAGCAGCCACCATTTATTTGGTTCCTACTATGTGCCAGATATTTAAGATACCTTCTCTAATTCCCTAATGTAATCACTCTATCATTTGAATGTATTAGGCACTTACTCTGTTGTGCTCTGGGGTAAAGATACAAACACCGTGGTTTCAGCACTATTATCTCTATTTTACAGTTGTGGAAACAGAAAAAGGCAGGGAAGGTGAGATTTGCTGAAGTCCCACAGCTCTTTGTTGACAAAACTTAGTTTTGAACTCAAATCTCAAAAGCTGGATTTCCTTCCAGTACATCTCCATTTCTCTGCTTTACTTGTCAAATTTATCTTGCTTCTTAAAAATAGATGCATGTGGGAGAACCAGAGTTCTTCAGCCATAACATCACCTCCAAGACAGACAGGGTCACTAAATTGCAATGACACAATTAAATCATTTTGGACTTTTTTTTTTTTTTTCCTATCAGAGAAGTCCAGAGAGGTCATTTAAAAAAAAAAAAAAAAGCATACATAGGCTACAGCTGAGGCTTCTGGAATTTTAACGACTAGTCTCTTATGAGCACAATGTCATCACATCCTGTAAGCAGTTAACACAATCATTATAGTATTGTTGCAGTTACTGGTTTTAAAATAAAATGCAAAGTCCCAGCTCTTTAAAATATGATTGATGCATTGCACTTTATTAGGCTCTTATACTATGTTCATGTGTTTCTCTCTCTCTCTCTTTTTCTCTTTTTCCTTGGGCATTTTATGTGAGCCACAAAATTACAGGTCTGTGTCTTATTGTACTTTATGGTTGGGTAAGTTAGGTCAGGTTGATAACCCATGGGAATATTAATAATCCTTGTTTTAACAAGCCTGAATTTATACCACTGTCAGAAGTTAATTGCTCTGTTATACTCCTGGTGCTCAGGATTACCGAGTATTAAGGGATAGTGGTAGGGAGCAAAGGTTTTCCATCCTTGCAGAAACTACCTTCTCAAGATCTGTGCAGCTGGCAAGGAGATGATTATTCTGGAATAGTTGACTATCTATTGAACAAAAAATGGAGGTCTTTTTATGTAGCTGCTGAGTAATACTTCTGAGGTCTGAAGTCATGTGGAGCATAGACAATAAATGTTTGTAAACTTATAAAGTGCCTGAATCTGGATGTCTGTCTGACTTGGAAAACACTCCTATTTTATCTTAAAACTACATCAGTGGTTCTTTGTCAGAACAGCTGTACCCAGTTGACAAGGTTTACCTCCTAGAAAACTTTCTTACCTTTGGGAGGGAAAGAAGAAGCAAATCTTTTAATTTTGATTCTCTCCATGATTTCCTGGAAGCTACCTGAATTTGAACTTACTTGCCTAAGACCAAGAATATGAGTTAGAGTCAGGAGGAGGTTTGCCCGTTTCCTCAGTCAATCATTAGGTTATAAAAAAAAAAGACCAAGGCTTATGACTTTAAATGGGAATAATTAAATCTGAAAAATGGGAATAATAAAATCTACCTCTTAGTATCCTTACACATTTTTAAAGGTATTATTAAAGTATAGTTGACATACAATATTGCATTAGTTTCAGGTACCGCGTAGTGATCTGACAATTCAAATCTGTACATTATGCAATGCTCACTGTGATAAGTGTGAAAATGAGAATAATTAAATCTACCTTTCTGGATCTTTAGGTAAATTATTTGAAATAGTATTTGTGAAAGTCTCTAGTATGTCATCTTTAATAAGACAATGGCACCCACATAGAATATGTGCCAATGTGATTCCTGGACCCTACTTCTCTAGATTGTAGCTATAATTCTTTCCTCCCTAAGCTTTAGTAGGACTTCACAGTCCTCATCTTAGAGCTCCAGACATGAAATACCAGGTGATTGGAGCTTTAAAACCTATTGGCCATCCCTGACCTAAATCATAATGGGTGAAATATAAAAGATTGTTTCTTTCCCTTGCCTTTTTCTTATTCTTTCCTTCCTTCTTACTATCTTTCCATAGTATCTTTCATCATGTTATGTATATACATTTTTAATTACTCAGTAATTCAGTAAAATGTGTTGCTCCTTTATTATGCACTCGAGTGTTTGATAAATACTATGGGTATCACAATGGCTCAAGGGGAGTGGTAGAGTAGCAGGTGTTTAGAAACTGTAGCCAGGCTGCTTTGACCACACCCTATCTTTACCATTTTCTAGCAAGTGGGAAAATTGCTTGAACTCTCTAGGCCTTAATTTGGAATGTACAACATATAACAAGGATGTATAATGTAGAATATACATTAATGTAGAAAGCACAGTAAAGATAATAATAGCTCAGTCTCTAGGGGCACCTGGATGGCGCAGGTGGTTAAGCATCTGACTCTTGGTTTCAGTTCAGGTTATGATCTCAGGGTCATGCCATTGAGCCCTGTAGGGCTCTGCACTCTGCACGGAGTTTGCTTGGGATTCTTTCTCCTTCTCCTTCTGGTCACCCCCCCCCACCCCCAACCCTGCTCTCCTCTCTGTCTGTCTTTCTGAAATGTATAAATAATCTTTTTTAAAAAAAAGAGGCCAATCTCTAGATCTAGGTTTCTGGGTTCAAATCTTGACTCTGCTACTTAATTGCTTTATGAACTTTGGTACATTGTTATTTAATCTCTCTGTGCCTCTGTTATGTATAAAATAGGTTACATATAAATTAAATGAATTAAAACATGAATTTTATTTAGAAAAGTGTCTAACACATATAAGTGCTCAATAACTGCTGTTCTTATTATGACTATTATTATCTCTCTCATTTATTTTATTTTATTTTATTTATTTATTTTTAAAAGATTTTATTTATTTATTTCACAGAGGGAGAGAGATCACAAGGAGGCAGAGAGGCAGGCAGAGAGAGAGAGGGGGAAGCAGGCTCCCCGCTGAGCAGGGAGCCCGATGCGGGCCTCGATCCCAGGACCCTGAGATCATGACCTGAGCTGAAAGCAGAGGCTCTAACCCACCGAGCCACCCAGGCGCCCTATCTCTCTCATTTAGATTACTTAGGAAATTCATGCAAATGATAAATGCTCCGTTTACATCATTTTTCTTGTGATGTGTTCTTCTCTTCAAATAATTGATATATACTTAAAAACAAGTCAATAAAGGATAAATACTGCATGCATACTGCACACAATAAACTTTGTGGGTTTAGTGCTGAGGACTATCATTTCTTAGAAACAATAGCAAAATTGAAAGAACTGGAAACAAGAATAGATAAGAAAAATACCTGGAATATCCAGACAAAGAAATATTATGTGGTGATGAAAACGAAGAAAGTATTGATACATTTAATAATGTGGATGACTTTTAGAAACATGATATTGAATAAAAGAAGCCAGATACAAAAGAGCATATACTAAGATCCTTTTTAAATGCTATTACCAATAGACAAAACTATTGGCTTGATGATGGTGGCTTTAGTGACTCTAAGTAGTGACTAGGAAAGTGCCTGAGAGGGGCTTCTGGGATACTGTTATATTCTACTTATCTGGGTCATGTTTTTAAAATTGTGTTACTTTGCAAAATTTGAACACATAGTTTTATATGAGTACACTTTATGTATTTTATTTCCATAAAAAAGTACTTAAACATGAAAAAGAGGTAAAATGGAAAAGTTGTTAATTACAACAAAATGTAACCAACAATAAGATTTTGGAGATGAAATACTCTAGGGCACTGGTTTTCAAAGTCTGAGACAGAATTCAGAGTCTATAACTTTAACTGGTTTTTGCTATATCTCAGATGGTAGCATATTTGATAAATGCTTGGGATTTAATGTAAATGTAAAGGTTTTATTTTTCTACCACAAAATTGGATACTCTTTAAAAATTTTATTTAAATGGTACAAATCAGAATTTTAGAAATGATATTCCATCTCCTAGTGGCATTAAAATGTGTGAAGGCCTGCCCTTTTTGGGGTGGGCAAATACAGTGAAAAGTCTTTGAAAAATAATTCAGAATAATAGCCATCTAAGTTGACATTAAACTCACTTTCAACATATTTTACACTTAGCAAAAAAACACATAAGGCCTGTACTTAGTTTAAAGAGAATGTTGGTCATCTGGTGATATCTTTTAGAAGGCTGAAGAGTTGGTCAGTGATTTGTTACCTATTTATATATCTTGTAAAGGGTTTAAGAAGTACATTGGGATTCTAACCTAAGCTCTTACTGGCTAAATAAATCAGATGTATTGTCATCAGCTGGGATACTTGTGTAAATCACTACTTTGATTGACATGTGTACAGGTTGGGTACCCCAGGAACGAAACCCTGAAACAGAGTTTAGTTTCCAGGATGTTTACTAAGGAGTGCTCTTGCAGTCAACACCTGTGGAATTGAGGAGGGGGAAAGGATGATGAGGTGGAGAAATAAGATGAGTCATGATGCAGTCTCAATGACAACCACAGTTGGTAACATAGGAAGTTTGGGAGTTTGGATTGCCCTCAGAGTTATTTCAAGTTAGACCAGTAGCCTGACCTTTTAGTTCCTCATAGATCAGTTTTGGATGCAGGCTACCAAGAGAAGGAGCAAGCCCTTCACCAAGGAGGCTCTTTGCAGCTGAGTTAACCCCTAAAAGGGCTGACTACTGAAGACTGACCACTGTCAGCACTCCCAGCTGCTGGGGGGGACAAGTTCTCCACTGAAAGAGAATTTGAGCAATGCATCAGTGTCTACCATGGTCCATCTCTTGCCTGCTTGGATTGTCTTCATAAAAATTCCAGAAGCTGCTGTCTCCTGGATTTTGGTAGATGTATCTTTATGGGGAAAACTTGAAAGAAGGTTAGTGGGAGGTTGTAGCTACTGCAGCCAATCAGGAGTGTGGTGAGAGCAGTTGATCTACATCATCTCTTTCTTCCACCATCCATATTATATTACATTTACTCTCCACTAGCATCTCTGCTGGAGTTGAGGATTCTGAGCCCTTGGTCACCAGACCTTCTAGGCTTGGGTGGTTGCTCTTGCCCATTTACTCTTAGGCAAAGGAGCACAGAGGTAACTAACTGGATCACTTAGGTGTCAGACATATTCTTTCCATTCTCATTGTGTAGAACACCCCCTTCCCCCCACCCCAATCATCATGGTCTATTATCCCTGCCAGGGTAATGCCTGCTGTTTTCACCTACTGACCCCAGATGGCCAGCAAAACTTATAATTTAGTGGAAACTCTGCTGTCTTCCCTGCCAGAAGCATTTCCCTTTTGGGAACCAAGACTTCTAAACTTACAGAGCCCAGAATTGCATATATAGGAAATACAAATCCCCCAAGTGGGTTACTGGGAGTGATGTAAATGAGACCACGTGTGCTTCCAGCTCTTGGTTCCTAGACCCACGTATTCCTTTTGGGGACACAGCAACATATAAAATGTTAGTGACTCAGTGGATAAACTGTGGTCTAGAGGATTGTATTTTGTCCTCAGGAAGTGTTACTTCCAAGCTGGTACCCCAGTTTGATGTTTTACCAGTTTCTGGATGGTGCTATATGTTCCATGACAAGTTCATCCCATGGTCTTGAGCTTGGCTTTGTACCTCCTTTGCTGTTAACTAGGCTCCCTGCTCAGTCATTATGGTATATAGATTCTGGAACCCAACGTTTCTTAAATTTTTATGTAATGGGACTGGTTGGGGTCCTATAAACAGAAAAGGCAAGCCCATATCTAAAAGATATGTCTAGTCCTATCAAAAACAAATTACTTTGTCCTTCCAAATTATTTGCTGTGAAGAGAAAGGAGTACTTATTTCAGAATGCATGATATTGCTATAGGAAGAGAGTGATGTGGGAGGAGGAAGCTGGTATAGAGCAGTGTAGATACTCTGAGCTACAGGAATGGAAGGAAAGATGTGAAAGAGAAGATATAAAATAGGCAGAAACTAGATGCTAACTTCCCTTACTTCATAATTTTATGTAGAAGTAACCATGCTTTTAATAATATATATATATTGCCATGTAAATACATATATACAAGCTATGTAACTAGATTTCTCCTGACCTAAATATAGTTGCTTGGTTTCAATGACAAAAGAGGTTATTATATTTTGATGATAATTCAACCACTATGCATTTAAATAGATCAATAACCTAAGAGGTTTCAAGAGTTCAAGAGCTTAGGAATGAAACTTTCCTCCCTTGGTTGTCTTTCAAAATCATCCCAGTTCATTGATGGTGCCAAAATATTGTTTTCTTTTAGATATTTAGAAATCAAAATGAATTAAATTGGCATTTTCAATGATTTACCCAGACCACAAATACCCATATTATGAAAAGGGTCTAGAAGAAAAAGTTGCATAGCCATCTGTAATCACTGACTGGGCGCTAGTTCTGGTACTTGCTATTAAATAGAGATTGCTTCAACTCTGTGTGCTTTGAAATATTTAGGATTTTAAATTAAATTACTAATATGTAAATCTTTTGTCATTTACTTAGAAGGAGTGAATACTGAAAAATGCTTGTCTGTGTCCTGTGGACTTCTCAAGATTGCTGAAACACTGTAGAACTTAAATCATTAGAGGTGTTTGATTTCAAAGGGCTTTTGCAAAAGAAAAAAACACAACAACCCTGAGCAGTAGGTCATGAAGCAACAATAAACAATATCCCACGAGGTGCTACTTTCTCCAAATGGACTGGAAAAAGGGGAAAAATGGGGGGGGAAAAAGAAGATAGAAACAGAGATGAAAGTAGATCCAGTGGTCAGCACTTCAAAGAAAGAATAAAATACTTGACTGAAAATTTGTAACTTGTGACATATATACTTGCAAACCCCCAACTTAAACTTATTTCTTAAGTTTTATACAGTTTATGTGAAATAGATTAATGTTAAGTCAATCAGAGCTTGTATTTGTCAATTCAGTAATTATATAGAACCCTTCTACAATTATGTAATATTCAATATGTTATAGATAGAATATTGGTTACTAGTTTACTCCTTAATCATCCAAAATGAAAGTAAAAAAAAAGCAAAGGAAATTTCATACTAGCAGAATATATTCCATTCTGATCTATTAATCCATAAATTATCATAATGGTAATAGCATAATGCTCTTAAATATCATTCATAGAACCTTTAAGTAGATTTAAATTATTTTATCCCTGTAGAAAATATAGAGTTTGGAGTTAACCCAAAAAGGCAATAAATTAGCTGGAAATTCATAGTCATTAAAGGCCCAATGCATTCCAGTTATGTGTTCTTTTTTCTTTTTTTTCCACCCAACCCAATGTTTATTAATCATATAATCAGGGATAGTTACTTTAATACAAAACCACTTAGGCAATCCAATCCTGTACATTACCCACTTCCTCCTTAACTCTACTTCCTCTGCTTAGTAAAGCATTTAAATGACAGACATGGCTATCAAACACTAATTCCTTTTCTTAGTACTGGGTTCACTAAGTGAAACCAATATTAAGTGAAGAAATGGCTCAACATTTAATTACTAGAAATTGCTATCAATTACTAAACATTACTACAAATTACCTGCCAAATGGACAAGTGCTGTTTCTGGTAATAACAATTTCAATGAGTAATTTTACTTAATTTATTTCTTAGACTACCCTTTGGGGACAATTGGCTCCTCTTTGGGCAGCTCAGCAGAATGCTAAATGGCCAAATGAACTAAAAGTCTCAAATCCTGCCTCCAATTTGGAGGAACATAATTGAGAAAAAGGGGAGCATCTTGTAGAAGTAGTTTTTGGGTTCTTCTCTCCAAGAAAATTGTTGCGTTTGTTTAAATATAAAATGATAGATAATCCCTTTTCATAATCTTTCATGGCTTTAGTAAGCATAGTACATGTTCAGTAAAAGCATAGTGGAAAGAGTTGGAAATTGGGAGCTATGGTGCTAGTAGCAATTCTTTCACTACAAAGTATTGAACATAAGGAAGTGTAAGGTACTTCCCTTCTCTGAACTCTATAGTTTCTCCATCTGTACAAGGAAGAGTGAAATATTAACTCTTTTATTACTATCTCTAGTGGCTCTTTATTAGCCTACATTAACTGCATTCTCAGGGAGGAACTTACTACGTGGTAGCCTTCAAAATATGCAGGTTTTTATACAACCAAGAACCCCAGCCTTGAAGTTCACTCCAAATCCCTGGAATTTAGTTGTAGTGATCTCTTTTCTGTAGTGTGCCCTTCCCCAAATAGATTACTACACTTGGAGAGATGGAATGTGCTGATGAATTTGCGCTAGATCCCATAACAGACCTTTAGTCAAATGAGAAGCGGTGGGGTGGGCACCTTACCTGCAACATGGGGTAAGAATAGAAAACCTCTAAGTCCCTTGGGAAAATAGAAAGTCTCCCCTTATTCTCTTAAAGAGAATATAATACAAAAATGGTCAAGGCTGTCATGTCCCCGTCTTCATTCAGCTTACAGTAAATGCATAAGAGATACATTAAAATGAAAAATTATACAGCTATATAATTATATCTGAGACCTTTTCCATATCTCTCATTCCATGACATTTTGCACTATGTTCTTTTCGCCATTTAACAAAATCTCATCTCAGTTGCCTTTGGCATTATTTCTGATTTCTTGTAGATCATTGGCCTGGGGGCTATGCTAGTTTGTACAACTGTTTTCAAACTCTGGGTGGAGTCATTTGCCCTGAAGCTGCCCTTTGTTATCCATGATCCAGAATACTCAGAGAAAATGATTTTGATTCTCAAAGCTTTCAGCCTGGCACCTTTTGGAACAATATGGGAGCCACATAATTGTTACTATCTTAGTAACTAGACAACTAAATTCTTTCTTATTTTCAGAAATTGACATGGTGTAATTAGCTATTTTCTGAAATTATTAACAGAGCTTATTGACTTTCCTTGGGAAAAGGTGAACCATACAGATTGCCTTATTTTGTTTTTCTGGGAAGGACTTGGAATTTTCTTTAACAATAGCTTTGGAGATTCACTCAGTGTCTTTTTTTTTTTTTTCCTAAAGATTTTATTTATTTATTTGACAGAGAGAGACACAGCGAAAGAGGGAAAAACAGCAGGGGGAGCGGGAGAGGGAAAAGTAGGCTTTCCCACAGAGCAGGGAGCCTGATGTGGGCCTCGATCCCAGAACCCTGGGATCATGACCTGAGCCGAAGGCAGACGCTTAACGACTGAGCCACCCAGGCGCCCCTCACTCAGTGTCTTTGGTGGAGTGAAGTGTTGCTAATTATGTTTGTAATTTTGTAATATTTGTAATTTTGTGAATTTTCATGAAGGAAAATATGTGTTTGGTGAGTTATTTTTCTCTTCACCTTTTCTAACAAACATGACTAGATTATCTTTCCTTTTCAATCAACACAAATTACCAAGCAGATTATTTGAATTTCCAGAAGTGGGCTACAAAAGATTCTATGAAACAGCATCATCTTCTTGGTCAGAATAAGATCATGGAGACAAACAATACCTCTGATTACACAGTAGAATTTGGGAACCAATATTTCTAACTTTCGATGAGGCAGTGGAAGCTTAGTGAAAGATGGAACAAACTCATAATTTGGCTGATACAGAACAACCTTTTAGTTGGTACTTGGCATGTAAGGATTGGCAGATGTATTTGGAACTGAGAGTTAATAGAATAATAAAAATTACCCAAACTTTATGAAAATCCTTCAAAGAAGGGATGTTTAAGCCAAGACTGGCATGCATTCTTTCTGTAGTAAGAGGATTCAGAGTTGGCACACATGTACCTTTTTGAGGATTTGCAGCACACGTACCCTCTGGTCAGACAAATTTCAAAAGGCATCCTTCTTTCGATTAGACAGATCACTTCAAGAATGTCAGCCCCACTCACTGCCATGGCTGAGTGAGTAAAATTTTGGCTTGTGGATTTGGATCTTGGTTTCAATCCTTAATTATTACCTTTTAGTGATCTTGGGCTAATTCCTCTGACAGGCGGCACTTTTTCTTTTAAATCTGTAAAATGATTATATTTCTACTTGTCTCACAGATTGTACACATTAAAGAGATAAATAACATAGGCATATTATCTAGCACATGGCCAAGCATTTAATGAATATTAGCTCTAATACTGTGTTGTTATTAGTAGTAACAAGAGTAGTGTAGTGATAGTAAGTATTACTACAATTATTTTTGCTTTACTTTGTCTCTCAGATCCTATATCAAATTTTTTTTTTGCCTTGCTGTTGTCCTATTGCCAACTTTATGATTAGATATCTTAGTAATTTTTATAGAGAAGGTAGGAGGATTAAAGTGAGGCCAATGCTGTAGTTAATAGAAAAACAAACACACAACCAGCAGGGACTCATATTAGTTGGGGTAAAAGATGTTTGGTCATTTCTGTTTAACATCTACAAAGTGGTTTTGGTTTTGGCTTAATCCATCATGGTCAGAGTGGCCTTGTTTTATGTTGGTATTCTGTGAAATTGTTTATGCTCAACAGAGTTGAACATATGTTCTATGAGTGCCAGGCCAGCTCCTGGCAGCAACAAAGAGGCCTCTCTGATTGTGCCAGGCCTGCCTTTGGGGTGAGAGAGGTTGCTTTTCTCTTTTCTCTCTGTGCTGAACACATTTTTAAGAAATACTGAAAATTAAAATCACTTCCAAACTGTGACCAGAATAGTGAAGAATATAAAAACCCTATATTATGGGGCCCCTGGGTGGCTCAGTGGGTTAAGCCTCTGCCTTCAGCTCAGGTCATGATCTCAGGGTCCTGGGATCAAGCCCCGCATCGGGCTCTCTGCTCAGCGGGGAGCCTGCTTCCCCCTCTACCTCTGCCGGCCTTTCTGCCTACTTGTGATCCCTCTTTCTCTGTCAAATAAATAAATAAAAATCTTTGAAGAAAGAAACAAAAAACCCTCTATATTATGAACACTATATTAAGGAATTGAGATTATTTAACACCAAGATTTGAGGATTTTAGCCACAAGAAGTGGGATGGTTGAGTGTGACTGACAGCTATTTCAGAAAATGTGAAGGTCAGTCCGTATGTGAGATATGTCTAGGCCACTATTAAGATAGATAAAAGTTTCTCAAAATAAGAAAGCCCTTATTTATTTTCAAACTGTTTAACTTATAAAGCAGTGGAATGAGTGGTTGTTTTCCATGATGGGCTTTGCTGTCGTTAGACATGTCCATATAGAGTCTAGATAAATCGCCAGGGCTATTGTGGTAAAGCAGCCCTGTGTCAGTAATTGGACTGGATGACACCATGTGTCTTAAATGCTCTGTCTCCAGAAATAGGTAAGCCAAAATACAGAGATAAGCTCCTGGACAATGGAGACCCAAGTTCAGGTTTTCTTTCTTATTCCTTTAAAACAAAAAAATTGTCCCCTTCTTTCAAATTCCAATATCCTCAATTTTCCATCTGCCTTTCTCTGCGTAGACATACATCATAAATTATATTCAAGGAGTTTTAATTTTTCTGGTATAACAAATGCAGTGACATTTCCTCTTCCAAAGATGACACTGCAAACTCATGTTTGTCCAAATTCCATTTACTTACTGAAGGGCAAGCTGGAAACTGTCCAAGGAATTAAAACTGCCATAACCATTTGATTAAGCTGTCAATAGGCTTTCCAGGAACTTTGTGGTTGGTTTAACTGGGGAGGGTAACATTTCCCTGCCCTGCCCTTTGAGTGTCTGGAAATAGGTGCCCTTTTGACTCATTTCTTTATCAGCCATTATAAGACTTCCGGAATGGCAGCAAATCTCAATGAGGAGCTTAAGGGGAAAATTTGAGAGTCATCTTTTCAAAAGCTAATTTTAAATAACTGTGGGATTTAAATCTCTCTCTCTTTTACACTCTAAGTCTTAAAATAAACATTAGTTCAAGTATCTAGAGGATGCTCCTGAGATCTGTTGTCAAAAACTTATCCCTACTGTTGAACAGAGACTTGACGGTGAGGAAGTGGGAGCAACTCTGGCAGAGCTGGTTAATGGAGGGCTTAGTGAATCTGACCTTCTTTATATTGTACTCTTTGCTTTGGCCACCGTCACGATTTCCATTTGCATTTAACTGTTTTGTTTCCTATTCTGTCCCTATTTGTGTTTCTTCCATTGTTGTGCATGGGACCACTGAGGCAAGAATTGACAGTCATGAGGATAGCATGTTCTAGTATGAAATGGTATTCCATAATGATTCTTTGAGTTTTCCTCATCGTCAATCACACCCCTGAGAGAAGATTAGGTGTGACCAGTTATATACACAAACAACACTCATAAAGCCCTCTCTCTGAAAGGAGTCCCTTTCCTATTGATGCCCATCTCCTCACTGTACCTTGCACAATGCTTAGCAAATAGGAGGCACGTTCTAAGTGCTCGTTAAATACATTTGGGGATTTTCTGCATAAAGAATGTTTTCACTCTTCTGTTTTTATTTGTGGTTATTTGTAAGTTTGTAAGACTATTTGAGTAGCTACATGTGCTTTTCTTTAGACTTCTCTAATTTTTGTTTTTCCTCAATATGAAATTTACAAATACTGCATTAATAATGATACCATCACTGCTCTTCTAATAATAAAGTCCAAATGCCTCATGCTATCTGGCGAAGTAAAAAAATGTTTGCTGGTCTGTAAAGCAGCAGACTGGGAATCATTACTAGGGAACATTAAGAAACCTAAAATCAAACTGCTTAATTTTCACCAGCCATAAAATTAAATGACAATATTTTCTGTATTCTACAGGGCCAATAAGAAGGGCAACTAACCAAATAATAAAGCACTTCACACTTGCTGTTTAAATATGAAATCCCCAAAATCAAGCTCTTCGTGATTATCCAAGCAGGCAGCTGTGGAGTAATGATTAGAAGTGAGGGCTTGGGGTGGGACCACCAGGGTTCAGATGGCATGTGACCTCAGACTTCTCCCTGCACCTCCACTTCTGCCGGTGTATAATGTAAAATTTTACCAATTTCAGAGTCTCTGTGGGATTAAATGGTAGCATATTAAAAAGTACTGGTTCATATCATAAAGTACTTAGAATAAGACCTGGTACATGATAGATGTTCAATTAATGTTAGTGACCATATATAAGAAAATATTTAAAATTAAAAAAAAATCTACTTTTAACTGTATAACTAAAATGAACCCTCTTTAGAATAACTTCAGAGATATGGGCACCCAAGCAATAAAGTAGCAGGACTGAGCTGATAATTCATTTCTCTCTGAAGACTTCTAGAAACATCACACATCATGCTCAAAACTAACGTATCTATTAGAGAAGTTGTGACTACCGTAATTAGATCCCTAGTGTCTATTCTTGCAGGGAAAAACAAATAGATTAGGCCTATCCAGAAAACATTACTCAGCATGGAAACTGTGAAGGGAAAAGAGAGACCAACTGTGGTAAATGGAAGTAAGTACACTGCAACTTTGACAAGAGAGCATAACGAGTGGCCAAAGACAGCATCAAGTAAAGAGAAGTTATTCTGGGCTCCAGGAAGAATCAAACTCTGACCAATGAGGACACACATCAGTTAGAAGTGAAATGAATGTGCTTTGGGACAAAACTTGAGAAGATCAAATTCAGGCTTCTAAGAAAATTACACCTTTTTAAAAACTGAAGCCGAGATTTATCTTGTTTTCTCCTTCAACCTGACAACAGGAAGCAAGATTTAGAAGAACATCTCACTTATACATCCTCTCACCAAGTCGATTATATTGAACCTTGATAAGGGAAAGAGGCAAGGAGTTCAATATTAACACCGAACAGTGGTAGAGAATAGCAGAGAAGGAAAAGGAGAAAGACAGAAAGAGATAAGTATTTTGGAAGTAAGAAGAGGGAGACAAGGAAAGAGGGAGGAAGGAAGGAGATATACGAATGAGGGAATGAAACGAGATTAAAAAAGCAAAAGACTCTCTTAGTAGAATAGACAATGAGTCTGATGATGAAGGGGAGAATGACAGAGAGAACATGAAAAAAAGAACTTAAGCCTAAATGTTCCACCTGTGCAATTGTACCCAATCGATCTGTCAGATTTAAAAAGCTAAGGAAAGTGTGCATGAGGGATCCACCAGGGGGTATGTATACAGTCAGTGGTGATTCACAGCCTCAGTGGGATGTCAGGGAATTGAGCTGGTTGGAGGCCTCATCTCTTAGATTAGGCATAAAGAAGCATGGTTATTAAAAGTCCCATGGTATTTAGGTTAACACAAGCAGTTCAGTTTCTACTTTGAGCAGATTCCAACGAAGAAATTATGTTGATGTCCTGCATGATTGGTGTGTGTTTTAAATAAGCTTGATTTTGAAGCCATGGAAAAGTATCTCTTTCTATTTTCTTGACTGAGCAGTGCTTTTTTCCCCCTTCTCTTTGATGTTTTATTACTGATAAAGGCAGAAATTCACAGCAACTGAAGTTGCACTTATAAAGAATTATCTTCAAAAACTCTTTTGTAAAAAAAAAAAAGAACACACACACACACAACAAAAAACAACAAAATTTCTTTTTGTGATATCCGACTCTAGTCCCTTCAGAAAGCTACTAAAACTAGAGTGACCATTGACCTCTTCAAGGTTTTTGTAAGAGATTAGATAGGCTTGCTTTTTTACAAGGTAAAAACTATTTTTAACAAAATCTGATCCTAGAATTTTAAAAAGATAGAAAATTTAAATTATATGTTCATATTAGACAATGAGATTTTGTTGATAGTATGTAGATTTTCTTAAATTGGTTTCTAAGAACTTGCCAAGCTCTTCCAACCAGAAACACAATCATTCATTTATTAACAATTCAGGTTGTAGTGCAGCGTGTTTCTGAGAGAAAAGACCATTTAGGAGCTACCACTGCCCTCTAGAAGAACAGAGTACCACAGATGTTTATAGGAATAACTGCTGTGCTTTTTTTATTTTTTTGACTCCTCTTTATTTTGCTTTTATTTTTAGTAATGTAAGGGAAACTTCAGAAAAAGCAACTGTGTATAGAGTAATACAATGTTTCCAAAGGTGTGGCAGAGTGCAAGGGAGTTCCTTAAAGAACACAAATGATAAGAAATAATACGTACAGAGTTAAGAGATGCTGGAGTCAGTTTTACTTTTGGAGATATCAATAATCAGCAGGGACCTACAGGCTGGATTTTATTAGCCCACGTGCTGATCACAGCTGGGAGAAAATCTGGAGCTGCAACAAATCCAAATAAGAACTCATAATTTAAAATTAATGATAGTTTAAATAATAGTTATAAAATTTTTGAGAAGAAGGTAAAGTGCTTTTTTGAGGGAAATTTATAGCCTTAAAATGCTTATTGGAATAAAAGAAAGGCTAAGAATTAATGAATTAACTAGTAAACTTAAGAAATTTAAAAAATGATTAAGAACAAAGACAAAGAAAGTTTAAGAAATGAAACAGTAAATGTAAGAGCCAAAATCAGTGGAGACAATATTAGGGTGTCATCATAGGCAAATGTTATTTTTTAGCAAAGACTAATAAATATGATAAATCTTGAATAAGATTTATAAAGTGAAAAAGAAAAAGGAAGCCCAACTGAGTGATATCAGGGATTAAAAATAAAATGAAACTAAGTATTATTAGTACAACTGACTTTGTGTCAATAAATTTGAAAACTTAAGTGAAACGAACACATTTCTGGAAAAAATATAAACCACCTAAATAGACTCAACTTTTACAACTGTGCTATATATGTATTATTAGAGCACATGGATTATTATATATTAGATTCTTTCAATTCTCATTTTAGTCCTATGGTAAATATATATGTAATGCTCATTATCAGATCTTGTGTTGATACCTTTCTTAATTTTTTTTTAAGATTTTTATTCATTTGACAGAGAGAGAGAGAGAGAGATCACAAGTAGGCAGAGAGGCAGGCAGAGGTAGAGGGTGAAGCAGGCTCCCTGCTGAGCAGAGAGCCTGATGAGAGGGGCTCGATCCCAGGACCCTGAGATCATGACCTGAGCTGAAGGCAGAGGCTTAACCCACTGAGCCACCCAGGTGCCCCC
>LNAC01000444.1:1383485-1447503 GCA_002007465.1 Ailurus styani | reverse complement strand
GGTCTGCCGCCCGTGGGGTCCCCGCTCACAGATCGGTGGCCCGGCTGCGCTTCAGATCACAGCCCAAGGTAACCCCGAGCTGAGAGACACCTCAGCTCAGCTCCATCTCTCCCAGAGGCTTCTCTCTGAGACCTGGGAGCTCAGTCGCACTCAGACACCCCTGGTCTTTTTGTGTCCCCGTGGGTCCTGAGACCACACTGTCCCTGCAGGGGCTTCAGCCCCTGCTTGGCCTCTGGGGCGACGTCCCTCAGTGGAGCTGACTTCTAACAGCCCCGAGTCTGTGCTCCGCTGCTCGCTCCCTTGCCGGCAGCCGGCCCCTCCCCCCAGGGTCTATCTTCCCGTCGCCTCAAATTCACTTCTCCGCACGTCCTACCTTCCAGAAGGTGGTCTATTTTCTGTTCCTAGAATTGCTGCTCCTCTTCTCTTCGATCTCTGGTGGAATTTGTAGGTGTTCAGAATAGTTTGATAGCTCTCTGGGTGAATTCCTGGGACCTGATGATAATCGGTCTCCTACTCCTCCGCCATCTTGCCTTCTCCTTAATCTTTACCTTTAATTGTAGAGTTAACTCAGTTACATTTACTATAATTACTGGTAAGGAAAAACTTTTGCAATTCTGCTATTTTCTTTTTATATGTCTTGCATTTTTTTTGTCCGACAATTACTCCTTTACTGCCTTCTTTTCTGTCAGATAATTATTTTTTAGTTGACATTTTGATTCTTTTTCTTACCTTGTACTAAATGATTTCTAGTTATTTTCTTAGTTTCTGTGAAGATTACAAATGCCATTCTAATTTGTAGCAATATTTTTTGAATTAGCAACATCTTAGCTTCCATAGTGTACATTAATTCTGTCACTCTCCAGGTCCCCTTTTTATGTGTTACCACAAATTTCATCTTTATACTTTTTGTGCCATCAACATAGACTTATAAATATCATTTAATTTGATTCTTTTAAATCATGAAGGCAAAAAGGTGGATTAAAAATCAAAATTATAATGGGATGGGGAAGGAGACAAACCATAAGAGACTCCTAATCTCACAAAACAAACTGAGGGTTACTGGGGGGTGGAAGGGTAGGGATAGGGTGGATGGGTTATGGACATTGGGGAGGGTTTGTGCTTTGATGAATGCTGTGAAAGGTGTAAACCTGATGATTCACAGACCTGTACCCCTGGGGCAAATAATAATAATAATAAAAATCAAAATTATATTAATGTTAAAATGTTATATTTACCCATATAACTACCTTTAATTCATGTTCTTATTTCTCTGTGTGGATTCAAGTTACTGCATACTGTACTTTTATTTCATCCTGAAGAGCTCTTTTTAGCATTTCTTTTAGGGCAAGTCTGCTAGTAATAAACTTTCAGTTTCTGTTTAGGTGGGAATATTTCACTTCCCCTTCATTCTTGATGGACAGTTTTGCCAGATATATAATTCTTGGTTGATAGTTTTTTTCCCCCTAATACTTTGAATATGCCTTCCCATAACCCTCTGGTCTCTATGGTTTTAATGAAAAGTTAGCTGTTAATATTATAGAAGATTTCAGCTGTTTTCGGGATTCTTCTTTGTGTTTGGTTTCAACAGTTTATTAGAACATCTCAGTGTTGATCTCTTTGGGTTTGTTCAACTTGAAATTCATGAGCTTGTTGAATATGCGGATTCATGTCTTTCATCAAATTTGGGAAGTTTGGTAATTATTTCTTCAAATATTCTTTCTGTTCCTTTTTCTTCTCCTTTTTCAGGAACTAACATTATGGGTATGTTGACATATTTAATGGTGTCCCACAGGTGTCTTAGTTTCTGTCTTCAGTCTCTTAGTCTTCATTTTACTTTACTCTATTTCCTTTCAAATCCTCTGATTTTGTAATTTCATTTGACTTCAAGTTAACTGATATTTTCTTACACCTTCTCAAATATGCTATGGAAGCCTTCTAATGAATTTTTTAAATTATAGTTATACTCTTTAATCACAGAATTTCTATTTGGTTCCTTTTTTATAATTTCTATCTCTTCATTGATATTCTATTCTGTGAGATATTATTTTCATTATTTTCTTTAGTTCTTTGTCCATACTTTTCGTTAGCATTGCGAATATATCTAAAATGGTTGACTTAGAATCTTTGTCTTGTAAGTTCGATATCTGGGCTTCTTCAGGGAGAATTTCATTTTTTTTCCTGTGAATAGGTCATATATTCTTGTTTCTTTGCATTTTTATATTGAAAATTAGACACTTTGAATATTGTTCACCTTTCAAGATTAGATTCTCCTGTTCCCCAAGGAATTTTGTTTTGCTTGTAGTTTTTTTTATTTGTTTAGTTGCTTTTCCACACTAATTTTGTAAAGTCTATATTCTTTGTTGTATGTGGCCTTTGAAGTTCCTATTTCATTATTATAGTATTCAACTTATAATTTGGCAGTGATTTCATTAAACACCTAAGAATAAAAGAAATCCAGATATTTGCAGCTATGCTCTGGTTGTGTGTTGGGGTACACCTTCCACACTTAGCAGGTAGTTTTCAACTTTACCTCATACTTCATTTCTGCTTTTGCAGAGCCTGAAGGTCAGGCAGAGAAAAGAGCCTGGGCCCTTCATGGCCTTTTCTGAGCACGCAGCCAATCCTGGGCACATTGTGGTCCTCTAGATTCCAAGGAGTATGTGGAAGCTTTTCAAAGCCCTTATTTCCTAGCATCTCATTTCCTAACCTTCTTCCCTAGCTTTTAGACTAGTCTATTGTTTGTCCCAAATATTATCTCTTGCCTCAGGTGGGCAAATGATTAATGGATTTGCCTTTAAATGTTTTTGGCAAACACAGCCCCAAGTAACCACCTCAAACCTCAGAGAGGTCAGAGTTAAGTGAAATAAAGGCAAAGCCTTTAAGCTGACTGTTCAGGTAACCACAAGACATTTCAAACAAAGAGCCAAAATTCTTTGAGAATAAGCTTTACTTATAAGGTTTATTCTGTTCCCTCTAGTACTAGGAAGCTATAATCTCTACTGAAAATGGAGGCTGCTGTCTTCGAGGCTGTCTTCACAGCTGCACAGCTGGGGAGAGGGTGATGGGGCCAGTGAAAATTAAAACTCCACTAATCTTTTTTCTGAGACTCAGCTGTTTCCTTTTTTTCTTGATTAAACATTTGCCTGGTTGCTGGAAACCCTTGATTAGTTTCCAGAGTTCCAATAAAGATGCTTCTGACAATCCTAACCAATTTATTTACTTCCTTTGAGGAAGGATAGGTTTTTGGAGTTCCCTACTCAGTAATTTTCACTGATGTCACCTGAATTTTTTCCTAATTGTTCAAGAAAGTTACTTGAATTATGGCCGTACTAGCATTATTCTGTTGTTTTGTTTTGGTATTTGTCCTCAGAGATTGCTATTACCCATTAAGGATTCTCTTTTCTACTATCTTGTGCAAATATCACTTATCTCAAATCCCTTCATCTCCTTTTTCTCAATTATTTTTATTTTTGAGATTTTTCTTCACCATTTGTTTCACTTATAGTTCTAATGTGTTGTATTTATTTGTTCTTGCAATTCCCTCTAGCTTGGTTTTCATATGGGAAATGTTTCCTTTTTGTTTTTTTGTTTTTGTTTGTTTGTTTGAAATGTTATTTCTTTATTTCTGATTTTATCCTAATATCTGTCATCTCATTTTAGAATTTTTATAATCCTGATTTATGCTCTTTCATGTTTGGTACCATTTTCTTAATGTCCTTTTGCTATTTGCAATGAGCTCTGAATGTTTAATTTTGAGAGACTACTCTTCACATCTTCTCACAAACCCCTGCACTTACCCAATTTTGCAGTCCATAAACTTCCCAGTTTCAGTTGCCCCATGTGAATTATCTGTTATGATTTTAATAAACACCTGTTGGCTGTGTGTATTTCTGTTGTTCTCAGATCTATCATATTCTCTACTGCTTTCTTTGTTTTCTCTCACAAAGACATTGATACAAGGTAGGACTTATGTCTATTGTTGCTTTTTTGTTTGTTTGTTTCATTCACTATATATTGGGATTCATAAG
This sequence comes from Ailurus styani, assembly GCA_002007465.1. Lineage (NCBI taxonomy): Eukaryota > Metazoa > Chordata > Mammalia > Carnivora > Ailuridae > Ailurus > Ailurus styani. The sequence goes on along the minus strand of LNAC01000444.1, from coordinate 1,443,475 downwards.
GATACCTATTACCTAATTTTACTATAAAGGTTTTTCATGGGATTTGGACTTTTCTATTTAGTTGCTGGGTCTGTATTTATCTGCTGATGGAGGGATATTTAAAAACTGTGATATGGCTGCATCAATTTCCCAGAATCCCCTTTTATTCTTGGGTCTTATGTTTATTCTTTTACTTCAAGGAACTCATCTTTACTGTTATTGGTGAAATAAAAAATAGCAAAGTTGTTGACATTGTTGTACATTAATGTGGACATCATCACTTTCATACCATTGACACCAAGGTTTATGTGCAATACTTATTTCTGTATTCCATGACAAATCAATCTTGATATCACTTGCTATTTATTTGTTCTTATGTATTGAAAACAGCTTCTTCAGAGGGAAGCAAGACTTAAAAATATTTTGGGGACTAAAGTTTTGAAAGTAATGTATTGACTCTGATTAATACACTGATGCTTTTAAAATATGAAAATACCCTGCTTTAAATAGTAGCTTCCTATACAAAGTTGGGAGTAGTGACACATTTTTAAATTTCTGTATATTCATACACATTCATATTCATCTGCACAAAATTTTTAGGGTTCAAAAGGAACCTTTTTTAAAAGTTCACCTTCTTAAAGAGAATGTCATTGCTTGATTGTCTAGTTTTTCTGCTACCTCCTTGAACTTCCCCCTTTAGTTATATAGCCCATTTTATGGAAGAGCTACTCTAGACTCAGGAAAGTTAGTAAGCATTGACAGAAAAAATTGCATGGTTTCCACTTCACGAAACTCAGAGATGAAAGTTAAATATTGCTTTTGTGTTCTAGTCATGTATAAACTTACTATCACAGAACACGCTCTGCCCAAATATTTCTATGCTTTTCTGGTAATGGCACTGGAAATTTTCACTCTTGAATAGTAAAATATTTCAGAGTCCCTGTAGAGCTAAAGTTCCAAACCTCTAAGAACCATTTTAAAGGAAAAGGAAATAAATTTAAACAGTTTTATTAATACCAGGGAATGAATAGGTTTTGAACATTATGATTTAAATGCTTGAGAAAATGTTTCCTGTGATAATTAAGTATTTTAAATACATATATCCCTGCTTTGATCAGGTACTTATAAATCCTTGAAGCATGTAACTATGCTTATTTGGTAGTGGATTAACTATCAATGAAATTACTTGATATATTTTTATGTGTTGTAGAGACCACTGTAGTGTCTCTGGGGCAGCAGTACTAAAAACAGAAAATATGCAGAAATAGAGATTTGTTAGAAATTCATATATGCTTCTTGCATTATCAGGTTTTGAAATAGTGCTCCAGGCATACCATTCCCTATACTCTGCAATGTGCAATCTGCGATGACATTTGCTAAATTTTTGTTGTTATTTTTATTGCAAAAAATAAGTATGTATTCATTTATTCTTCTTTATATTATTATGTGTGAGATATGAGAGCCTTTAGAGTCAGACAGACTGTTACTACTTGTGCTGTTTTATGCTCACTGAATCTCATTTTTCTCTACTAAAAAATGAGAATTAAAATACAGAAAGGTAAAGAAAAAAAGGCACAATACAAGGTCAAGGATAAACTATATGTTTAAAAACATTAGTTTATTCTATATATCCCCTACATAATAAAATATTTATAACCAATTTCTGCATTGTAGTGTTTCTGCACTATAATCTGCAATATCTCCCCAAAGAGTAGTCAAGTCTTAGTTTTTCTGAAGACACACATTTACAATTTTTAGACACTTGATCACAATCATAACCCTCCTTTTTCTTACAATATATCATTTAGTGCTTTCGTAAACATGTTGACTTTCTCTCAAGTTAATCAAAGAAGGGACAATTCTGTCAGATACCTTGGTAGGGTACAATATAGCTTAATTATCTGATTTCCATATCACAAATTAATCCATCAGAAATAAAATTTTTATTTTAATAAGGAAAGAGAAGGAATTATTTTCACAGATGCTAAAAAGCAGTATTTCGGAATGTACTGTTCTAAGGAAGATGTAAACATTGTGAATCTGTAAGTATATCTTTCACCAAATTCTTGACATTTTTAGTTACTATTTATTCCAATATCTTCTCCTTCAGTCTCTCTCTCCTCGTTTTCAGGAACTACAATTACACCTCTATTATAACTTTTGTTATTATGCCACATGACTGAGGCTCTTACACTTTTTCTCATTCTGTTTTCTATTTGTTCTTCAGATTTGATTATTTGTCTTCAAGTTCTGTATTGCTTCTGTAATCTTCATTCTTCTATAGATTCCACCAAGTGAATTTTTGATTTAAGTTCTAAATTAAATTAAGTTACTTTTTTTGGCTCTAAAACTTCTATTTGATTCTGCTTTATGATCTTTATTGTGTGATAAGATCTAACTTTTCATGGACAGGAGTTTATTTTACTTTAGGTTGACTGAATAATATAATATCTGCTTAAAAATATCTACCTACTAATTCCAACATCTGAGTTATCTCAGTCAGCCTAGGTTTTTGATTTTTAATTTTGAGACTGGGTCGCATTTTCCTGGTTCTTTGTGTTTTGACTAATTTCGGATTGTTTCCTAGACATTGTGAATACTATGTTACGGAGATTCCAGATTGTGTTATATTCCTCAGAAGTATATTAATTTTTCCCCTTCCCCGCAGTGGGTGTCAATTCAAATCTCAGTTCAGTTCTCCTGTCCTTGAGTTGCTTTGAGTCTCCTCCATGCATACATAATTTGGGGGTTAGCCAGAATTCTGTGCACAAGGTATATAGGAAATTTGCCACTTTCCCTAGCTGTCTTTGTTTCTGGGGCTCTCTAATTTCCAAAGGCCAAAGTTACAGCTTACTCCATCTTCTGGTCCCTCAGTCCAGAAATCTGTGGGATTTCTATCAGCATACATATGCCTTTTACAGAGCTGACTTTGGCCTTTTTTCAGAATAAAATCTGGAGGACATTATGCTAAGTGATATAAAGTCAATCACAGAAGGATAAATACTACATGATTCAGTTTATATAAGGTATCTACAATAGTCAAACTCATGGAAGTCAGGAATAGAATTATGGTTGTGAGGGGCTAAGGGAAGGGGAAGATGAGGACATTGTAATCAGTGGGCTTAAAATTTCAGTTATACAAGATGAAAAACTTCTAGAGATCTACTGTACAACATTGTGCCTATAGATAACAGTACTGTATTATATACTTAAAAACTTGCTAAGAGTATAGATTTCATTTTAAATGTTGTTACCAACTTTTAAAATAAAAATAGGGGCCCCAGGTGGTACAAAGTGTCTGACTCTTGGGTTCAGCTCAGGTCGTGAGCTCAAGGTGGTGAGATTGAGTCATGCATTTGGCTCTGAGCTTAGTGCAAAGTCAGCTCAGGTTTCTCTCACCTTCTCCCTCTACCCTTCCCCCTGACTCTCTCTCTCTTTCTCACTCTCAAAAATAAATAAATCTTTAAAAAAAAAAAGAGAGAGAAACAGAAACAACTGTATATAGGCACTATAAGACCACATGATTGTTATTGAAGGTAAGATCACAGTGGGGTGGAATCAAATACTTACTGAACAGATACTTACTCAAAGCTAAAACAAAATGTGAGCCAGACGTTTAACCAAGCTAGGTACTAGGATATTGCAAAAGTAGAGATGTTGTCATAAAGCTAGGAAACAAAAGCACTCTGCCGTGGAAGTGGCAAGAAGGTTGTGTAGATATTTTAAAAAACAACAACAACAACAAAAAAAACTTTTCAGAGCACCATCTAGTCCCTGGGCTGCTTTATGTCAATGAACCTCATTTTGTAGGGATTGCCAACTCTAAGTTATGGTCAGTGAATCTAGCACCAAGTATATGTGGAATTGAAAGGGTTAACTTGGAGCACTTGCTGTCTCAATTGGTAGAGCATGTGACTCTTAATCTCAGAGTCCTGAGTTCAAGCTCCCTGTTGGGCATGGAGCCTACCTAAAAAAAAGGGTTAACTTGCTTACCCTGTACCAGTTATATAGGCTGCCATAAAAACTTAGCGTTGGTGTTTAAAAAAGTGTCGAGTTCCTATAACTTCTTTTTGTATTTTGCAAACATGAAAAAAATAGGTAAACACTTTTGCAGCAAAAGAATCTGTTCTTATGCTTTTAGAAAAGGGTTATCTTAAAACTATGACTAGTGTTTTAGGGTAGGATAGACAAATGAGCCAAATCTGGCCCCATCATGTTTGTAGAAGTATATATATATATGTATATATATATATACATATATATATATGGTATATATATATACCAGATATACATCTGTGTACATATATAAACATATTTAATATATATAAGAATATATATTAATATATACTAAGTATATTTTTAAGTATAAGTATTTTTNATGTATATATATATATACATATATATATATGGTATATATATATATACCAGATATACATCTGTGTACATATATAAACATACTTAATATATATAAGAATATATATTAATATATACTAAGTATATTTTTAAGTATAAGTATTTTTAAGTATTTTAAGTATATTTTTTATAATTTTAAATGCTTGAAAAATCAAAAGAAGAATAATATTCAGTGACTCATAAAATATATGAAATTAAATTTCAGTGTCTTTAAATAAAATGTTATTGAAATATAGCCACAGTCATTAGTTTATATATTATCTATGGCTGCTTTTGTGCTATGTATGTAAGCAAAGTTGAGTAATTATGATAGAAACTATATGACTCACAAAATATGTACTATCTGGCTCTTCTCAGAAATAGTTGCCTACCTTATCTTAGGGTAATAAAGCCATGTCACTGGGAAACACTTGAAATGCTCATCCTAAGGAAGTGTAGTTAGCACCTGAAAATAAATCATCAAAATAAATAGGCAAGTAAAAAAGAGTGTTCTAGGATTTTGATAGAAATTGCATTGATCTACAGATCAAATGAAGAGAATTGCCAACTTAGCAATATTGATTCTTCAATCCGTGAAGATGTAGAATGTCTTGCCATTTATTTAGATCTTCTCTTATTTCCCTTAGCAAAGGTTTAAAAATTTTGCATGTATACTTCTTGCACTTTTTTGTTAAATGTATTCCTAAGTATTTTATTCTTTTTGCTGCTCTCACAAATGGAATTCTTAATTTAATTTTCAGATTATTCATTGCTAGTTTATAGGTATACAGTTGATTTTTAAAAAATCCTGTAAACTAGCTGCACTGGTTTATTAATTAATACTTTTTGTGTGTAGATTCCTTAGGATTTTCTCCATATACATGATATCTATGGATAAAAATAGTTTTACTTTTTCCTTTTCGGTCTTGATGACTTTTATCTTTTCTTGCCTAATTGCTGCAGTGAAAAACTTTCGTATTAAATTTGATGGAAGAGTTGAGACTAGATATCCTTACCTTGTACCTGAATTTAAGGCAAAACATTTAGTTTTGACCATTAAGTATTATGATTCCCATAGTTTTTTTTTTAAGATTTTATTTATTTATTTATTTATTTATTTATTTATTTATTTATTTATTTATTTATTTATCAGAGAGAGAGACAGAGAGAGAGGACCCCAGGCAGAGGGAGAAGCAGGCTCCCCGCTGAGCAAGGAGCCCCACTTGGGACTTGATCCCAGGACCCTAGGTTCATGACCTGAGCCAAAGGCAGAAGCTTAACTCACTGAGCCACCCAGGCATCCCCCCATAGTTTTTTTTGGTAGAAGCCCTTTACCAGGTTAGAAAAATTACCTTCTGTTCCAAGTTTTGTAAGAGGTTTCTTGTTATCCTTTTGTTTGTTTGTTAAATCTTGAATGGGTTGGATTGTCAAATGCTTTTTTTGGTATTTCTTAAGATAATCATGTAGTTTTTGTCCTATATATTAGATTAATTGATTTGGGGATGTTAAATCACACTTCTGTTTCTGAAATGAAGTCCACTTACTTGGTCATAGATTATACTTTAAAAAATACATGTATTTTGAATTCAGTTGTCTAATACTCTTTTGAAAGTTTATGTTCATGAGGGGTATTGGTGTGTAATTTTCTTTTTTTGTGATGTCTTTGCTTGACTTTGGTTACAGGGTGATACTGTCTCATAGAATGACTAGGGATTTTATGAGTCATTTGGTGAGGCTTGATTATGGGAGCTGAACTACCATAAGACTAAATAAGGAAGGTTTTATTGACCAGAGAGAACTTTCAGGATAGAATTTCTTTCTTTCCTTCCTTCCTTCCTTCCTTCCTTCCTTCCTTCCTTCCTTCCTTCCTTCCTTCCTTCCTTCCTTCCTATTAGAGCCTTCCAACACAAATTATGAAATTTGCACAAATAAACATCTAAGACACAGATGTTACTAATTGAATCCAAATAGGTCATCTAGAATTGTAATTTTTCTTCCTTCTTTCCTCCTTTCCTTTCCTTATCCTTTATTCCTTTCCTTATTTCTTCCTTTTTCCCCTCCTTCCTTCCTTTCTGTATGGAGGTATATATTTGCAATCATAAAATAGGATATTATATGTAGATACACTATTATTCCTCATATTTGAAAGCAAAATGACATAGACTCTTGTCATTATCTTCATGTACCCTAGGCCAAAATTCTCACCATTACTCCAAACACACTCTTTTATATATCTCTACCTTTTGCTGAAATGCTCATCTCCCTACTCTCCATTTATTAGCTCTTAGTCATCCTTTGTGACTGAGCCATGGAAATTTGCAGACAAACTGCTCTATAATCTTATCAGGATTAGAGCAACCTCTAGATGTAGTTAGAAGGAAGAGTAACTGATACCACTCTGGTAAAGAGCAGCTAAAGAGAGATGGTTAAAAAGTCTAAATAAGGGGATTAAGTTTACAGATTTCATCCATGGGTGAAATTAAGATAAAACATAAAATAAAAAATCAACTTTGCTTTTGTAAATTTTAGGGGAGAGTTTACTCTACATTCATCATGGGGCTGTGACAGTGAACTCGTGCGGCGATGATGGAAAATATCAAAAGGTAAAGAATACTTACAAATCTGTTTAAAATATAGAATCACTTGACATATGGGTATTAACCCGTTACTGTAACCAACTTTTCATGCTTGTTAATTGATACATAAATACAACACAAATTATAAAATGAGGACAAATAAATATCTAAGACATAAATGTTGCTAATTGAATCCAAATAGGGTCATCACAGTTTGCAATAAGTACAACTTTAAGTCCTTGAAGTTAATTACAATGGATAAAGGAAAGAATTAGATGTTACTTGGAAAAAAAGTAGTTACGGAATCCAGATAGCTAAGTCTGTTAAGGATGTGCTCACTTATGAAGATAATTTAATTGGTAATTACTAGCCTTAAGTAAATGAAGCTAATATTGAGGGCTAAATATTTATCACGTATATGAGAAAGTTTTTATTTTGACAACTTCCATTCTATACAAAGTAACACATAATTTATTGTTAAAATGTCACATTTCTGAATTGCATATTCATAAAACACATTTAATACAAAATGTCATAAAACTAAATTATATAATTTCTTAAGTAAAGGTAAATGGTTACTAATTGCTTCAGAAGAGATATGAAGGCCAACAAAGATAATGTAACTCAGTTTTTAATTAATTTAATTTGTTTTGAAACTGCCATATATAAATTACTATTAATATACTTCCTTTTTTATTTTTGGTTTTGCTAAAGTTCTCCAGTCATATAACTGATCTTTAAAGTGAGAGTAAAGTAATTAACATTGATGAAATTCATTTTTACCTATTCTCCTAGAGGTATTGATAAAAGCCAGTGACATTTTGGCCACTTTTGTACAGATCTGCTTGGGTTTTAGAGAATTTTGGTGAACCATCATCTGTGAATTACAGGTACAGAATATGGGATGGAGTTCTGATTAGAGCAGCAAATACTCCCATCATGTATTATTAAAAATTATTCTAGTTCTCTTTCTGACTCAGAATATCGCTGCCAATAGTCACAACCATAGATGTGGATTGAGGTAAATTTGGTTAGGTGAGAAAGTGTAGAAGAGAATAATATTAGCAGGGGTCTAAGAGAAGATTACAGCATTCAAAATGAGGCTACTAGGATCCCTGTACCTCAGCCCATCAGTTGGCAGAGAGAAAATCATTGGTGTTAGGATGTGTTACATACATAAACTTTGTCTTCTGAGCACTGTGGCCTTAATTCAGTAAATCTCTTTAAGTTCCATTAATTGTATGTTGCATTAGTCAGTATTTAATGATGAATTTGGCATTGAGCTAAACATGGGAGTTTGAAGAATGGGTTTTGCATTTTCATTATAATAAGTGAAGATTTGGCTTTCCTGTACATTCTTGCATTTATCTAAAAAATGCAGATGTAAATGTTTTAGGTACCAGTTTTTTGTTCCAGTAATGTTAAGGACAAAAATTAGTTCCGTGTCTTACAAATATTCTTTAAAACAAACAAACTCGAAATCTTACAGATTCTCTTGAAAGGGTAATATGTAACATATTTATTTCTGTCTACCATTTTAGGGCCTAAAGGGAGTTAAAGGCTTTATGAAAAATAAGACAGAGTGAAACCTTGATTATCTCAACAACCCTAGATATACTATTGTTCGGAAATATTGCTGGAGTGTAAGGCTGATGTAATAACTATCAGATATCTATAAAAGGAAACCCTATGCCTGTTTAAAAATCAGAATGCCAGTAAAATGTCTCTAAGTGCATAAACTATTTCATTTTTTAGTCGACAAAACAGAGATAATATTTGCCACCCACATATCTCTGAGGAATGACTTGAGGAAAGTGCTTTGTACTTTTCTCATATTTAGTCTTCATTCTAATCATCTTATTAACCTGCTTCTTAGTCATTACAAAGACATCCCTGACGAAACGACATACCATTTAATAACATGTTCCTTTAGCTGTCATTCTGCATCTCTTTGCTCCCAGAAAGAATTTATGCCCAGGCCGGGTGCTTGGCATTTGGTTTAAATGGACTTTCATTTAGTTTTCTGCTACCAAGCATTAGAGTCATTTTAGCTATTTTATTCACATATACCATGGGTCAGGGAACTCCCATCAATGAAATGGTTTTTCTTTAAGAACTTATAATCACTTATAAAAGTCATTTCTAAAATGCATATATTCAGGATCTTCACTTTGAGCCAACAGAAAAATATCAGTCAGTGACCATAGCTATAACACATAAATTATATATACTAAATTTACTATTCATGTGCTTCCTAGGCAGAAATTTAGGTACAATGAAGAACACTTACTTTTTTAACCCTACTATATTTTTCTAATGATTAATGTGCATTGTACATTAATTTTAATTTTGGACTATATAGAAAAACAGTTTAGTGCTATTTCAGATTTTGGAGTAAAAGAAAATTTTGCTTTAACTCTAAACACTATTACCTATTGTTGGTTTAGCAGAAAACACCAGATATTCCAAAAGATAAAATTTTTTTTCTTTTGAGATACACAGGCTAAAATTCCCAGGTTCCTTTGCAGTTAGGTTTCACCATGTCACTGGGTTCTAACCAAAGAAATATGAGTAAAAGTTATGTGAACCATTTTTGACCCTAAGTCCTTGTGTTACAATAAGAAATATGTATTTGATTTTTGTCCACCATTCCTGACAGAGGTCCTAAATCCCTTGGAATTTCCTGAGGGATAGGATGAAATAAGAGCATCTTTTGTTCTATCAAGGCAACTCCTGGTGGGCCTCTAGATAGATTAAAGATGGGTGCTGGTTGTCAGAAAGATCAAGGCATGATTAGAACAGTTAGAACATTCAGCCCCATCCACTGAGAGGGGCCAGAGATTGAGTTAATCATCAATGGTCAAAGATTTAATCAATTGTGCCTATTTTTTTTTTCAAGAGAAAGAGGAGTGCCCTCATTCTTGCAGGAGTTGGGGGGCAGAGGGAGAGAGAATGAAGCAGACTCCACACCCAACACAGAGACCCACATGGGGCTTGACCTCATCACCCTGAGATCATGACCTGAGCCAAAATCAAGAGTCAGACCTTAACTGACTGAGCCACCCAAGTGTCCCAATCATGCCTATTTATTAAAACCTCCATAAAAATCTTTAAATGACAGGATACAGTGAGTCTTCTGGTTGGTGAACACATCAAGTGCTGAGAGGATGACACACCTGGAGGTGGCATAGAAGTTCTGTGTCACTTCCCCATATCTTGCTCTATGCATCTCTTTATCTGGCAGTTTCTGGGTTGTGTCCTTTGTAGTAAACTGGTAAAGGTAAAGTGTTTTTATGGGTTCCATGAGCCATTCTAGCAGATTATCAAGCCTGAGGAGAAGATCATGGGAACGTCTGGTTTATAGCTGGTTGATCAGAAGGACACTTGGCAATCTCGGACTTGCAACTGGCATCAGAAGTGGGAGGTGTCTTGTAGGAATAAACCCTTAATCTGTATGTACTAACTCTACACATTCAGAATTGAATTGAATCATAGGATACTCAGACTGAGTGTCTGGAGAATTAGAGAATTCTCTGGTGTTGGGAAAAACACCACACATTTGGTGTCAGACGTGTTGTGAATGAAACGGTTCAGAGGCTTTAAGAAGAGGGGTGCCCAGTGGCTACCATCTTTTTGTTTCTACTGGCTTGGATATCAGCAAGTATCGAGAATGCTGAAACCACAAGATGGAAGGGATCATGGCTCCCTGGATCACTACTTGAAGGAAAGTTACCTTCCAGTTAGGGAAACTCATGTTAGATGGTAATGTGATTATGACATAAACTTCTGATTTGTTTGAGTCGCCGGTCATATTTGGTTCTAATAGTACTGGAGCCTCGTCTACGCTAAAACAACAGTGTAACATTTCTTCTTTTTTTTAATTGAACATTAAAACATTGAATAATAAATGTAAACTTGGCAGTGACATTTACTTGTTAATATTACCATTATTTCAACAAACACAGAACTTAGTATAACAATTATTGCTGCTGATAATCCAATAAAAGCATGAATCACCGTGATAGTTAACATAAAGGTATTCAATTTAAGACTGAGTTAGCAACATTCTTATAATGTGAACAGGAGAATATTCATTATTTGATTCTCCTTACTCTAAAAACAGAAATCAAGTATAAAGTGTATGATTGCAGATAAGTCTTTGAAAGAAGCAAGATTTTTATCTAAATTCCCTGAAATAAGCAAATGGCCACTCACTTTATATTTCAGAGCTTTCCTAGATGATAAAAATTCCAATATTTTTTGTTCCAAAGCTCTGGAACTGTTTTTTGGATCACACTCTCTCCTTAATTAATAGGCAAACATATAGCAGAACTATGACGTAAACTTTCACATGCATTATCTCATTTGATAGTTCATAGCAGTTTACATGGTAACCCATATTATTCCCATTTTGAATGGATAGATAATGGAAACTAAAGAATTATATAAATTGCCTTAAGTCATAGAGCTAGAAAGCTAACAAAGATTGGTGATATTGGGAGGTCTCAGTGTATGCTAACAATTCTTTCTACTTTAAAAATTTCAGTCCTATCTTGGAATTATAAACCTTCTAGAAAAGGGGAATCATTGTTTCTACCATGTTGAGTGAATCTCCTGAGGAAAACAAATGAGAAAGCTAAAATTTTTATTTTAATCTTTTTTTTAAACATTAGTTCCTGATCTTATACTTAGTAACACATCTACAAAGAAAAACAAAAGCAAAAATGGGAATCCTGGAATAGGAACAAGTACTAAAGTCAGAACGATTCTTGAGGGACTCTGCCAAGACTGATAAACTTGAGATTCAATTTTGATAGATATGCAGTTATGAAGCTTGTGGAACATAATGCATCCCTTGACCAAGCCAGGAAAATGAATACTAGACCTCCATATAAATCTGGGACCCTCAAAGTGCTATACTTTCTAAGCAAATGTTAACAAGAGGAAGCTTGAATTTTCCAAGCTGGTCCATCTCTATGGAGAAACTGTAAATATCAATAGTTATTCACAAAGTTGTGTGACTTGAATTGATTCAAACTGTTTGGTTATAAAAATCTCAAGCAAATAGCTTTATTTAAAGCCTTGCTACCAGGCAGCTAACTGGCAGCAGAAAATACAAACCACTTTTGGAGAAATATAACTTTTCCATGGACTAATTCAACAGGTAAAGTCCAATGAATAAAATAAATACATTTATTTATGAATTATGGGCAAAATAAAAACATATACTTACATATAATAGATTCTCATTATTCATGATATTTATGTTGTATAAAGTTGCTGCAAACACTGAATTAGCAAACACTGAACCATTGCTCTTAGGGGACATTTGTGTTAGGTTCCTGTCCTCTAGTCACAGTGCTTTCATCAACCAATCAATACATCAGTTTTTATTAGACACCTTATTTAGTACATATTGTTGATTCACTGACATTGAACTCATGGCCAACCAGACTATAAATCATGGCTGAATAAAGCTAATCTAACACACATATTCTTTCCATTGGCACAGTGAAGTCTTCTTGTGTTCAAGAGTGCTAAACAGCACTTCAGTACTACACTTGGGAGTCATTTTAAACTGGGAAGTCTCTCTCTCTCTCTCTCTCTCACACACACACACACACACACACACAAGCATAAAAATGTGAAAAACTTGGCACTAGACAGATTGCAAAATGGATACTTGTTTAGAGTAGGAGAGCTGAAATAAGGCAAAGCAGCACCTCAATTGACCTCAGTTGGAAATGTGTTTGTTGGGTTACTCAAAATTTTGTGGCCTGAGCACTTGTCCATGTATAAGCACAAAAGTGCTATGAGTATTGATTTTAAGGTTACAAATACATTTTAATGAGTAAATAAATTCACAATTATGGATCCATGAATGATGAGAACTGTACCATAGAAGGAGGCAAAGGTTCATGAACCCAAGCCAACAGGAAAACAAAGCAGAATCACACATGCAAATGCTTCTTGCATTGGGATTACAAAAGAATATGAAATTAATTTTTTATAATAAAAAAGCTTTAAAAGCCACTGAATGAGCATGAGCTAAGAAGCAATAAATATGACCAAGTACATTTACCGAAGAACCAAATGGTTCTTAGTAGAAATAGAAAATAGAAATATAGAAATGAAGCATATGAAGATTAAAAAATAAAGGCTGTATTAAATGGCAGAGTAGTCAAAGTTGAAAAGAGCATTCAGTAAACTGGAATTGGGATCTGAGGTGATTGTCCAAAACATAGCCAGAGAAAAAGGAAAGAAGAAATATGAAAGAAGAGTTAAAACAGCTAGACTATAGAGTGAGAAAGATGAACACTTATCTAATCAGAGAGTATAATAGAAACAAGATTTGAGGAGCTAATGACTGATTTTTTCCAGGATTGATACAAGATTCCAACCTCAGGCCCAGAAAGCCCAATATATTTATAGTAAATAAAAAGAAATCCATATCTAGACAAATAACAGTGAGCTAATAGAAATTGAAAGACAAAGAGAAGGTCATAAAACCAACCAAAGAGGAAAAAAAGAGAATATACATAGGAGACCTATGTAGGTTTAGCCTAATAAAAAAGTATCTTAAATGTGTTGTGGAAAGTTTACGTTAAAACTTAATGTATCTTTTAAAAATGAGAACAAAAAATAAAAAATAAAAATGAGAACAGAACGAAGACTTTTTTAGAATACAAAAACTTGTAGCTTCTAATAGATTTTTAGTAACAAAAATTGTGAAAAATAAGCTTAGGACAGTAGAAAAATGATCTCAGATTAAATTTCTGAGATGCAAATAGAAATAGTGAGCAGCAAATTAATAAATACATTGGTAGAGCTAAATTAACATTGACTATGTAAGATCACAGTAAAAAGATTGTCATTATTATTTTTTAATTATGTAGAAATAACAAATTAAAATACCTAACAACAATGCTCAAAATAAAATAAAATTTAATGTAGCTATATTGTTTTAGACAAAGAATTTAAGTCAAAACTCAATACTAGATAAGCACAACACTAATTTCACTAGAATTACATAAATATTAGAATTTGAATTCATGTTCTAACATAACTTTAAAATATATAGAAAGTTACTATAAAATAAATGGACAGTTCTTAAGCAGAGATTTTAATATGTCACATTCAGTAATTGATAAACCAAAGTGACAAATGGATGATAGGTCTGTGGGTGTTCATTTAACAACTCTTCTTTATTGCAAGCAGAAATTTAAAAATGTATTTACTAAAAGTATCTATGAAATATTGGTATATGTACCTCACTACAATAAAAAGCAGGTTACAGACTTAATGCAGATGCAGTGACAGGTTGACCTTATACTCTTCCTTCTGTTTGGAGCACTACCTTTTCCTCTTCCAGTAAGCTAGATTATACTTGTGTCTGCATTCTTGGTTTCCTCAGGAAGGACTTTTTGGGCCCTTGGCCCTTGGATGTGGACCTGTGTATTTGTTTTCATTATACCCTGTAATCCATAATCCTTCAAATGATAACACTACTCGTGATTTGTTTATCATTTTTTTCCTTGATAGGTCAAATGCATGAGGCCATGGCCATATCATTCTTGTTAGTATTCTATTTCCAGTCTTAGCACAGTGCTAGCCTTACGGTAGTGATGGGTTAGTAATTGCAGATAGAAATGAAGGAAGAAAGAAAGAAATGGGTGAGAGATTTTTTATGTAGATAGTTTGACTTTGGTGCATGGGGACTAGAGATAATATACTGGTATTACTTTTGAGCCCTGTGGGGATTCCAGCACATTAAGAGGGGTGGGAGTTTTGCCAGAGAGAAGGATGTCTGATGCTCCTGAGGAGGCAAAACAAGAAAGAGAACAAGCGATGCCTGCTGTATAATAACCGGACTTATTCAAGAACAACTAAGAGTTGCCACTTGGAGATTGCCAGATTAGATCGGAGAAGGCTGCTTTGCAGGGGCTGGAGGCCCCAAAATACATACCAAGAGAGTACACAAAATAGTAAAAATAAGGGCTGTTATGGTCTTTGTGATCTAAAATTTGAAACCCAGGCTGGTGTGGCAATAGCAGCCATGCACTACGATATAAATAACAACAGTGGTTTGCGATGCTCACAGGACATAAGCTATTTGACGTCAAGTTTATCATGAAAGTTTTTGTTTAGGGACACGAGAAAAGAGACATCAGATACACAGAAATGAAGTTCAAAACTGACTTTGTCATCAGCAGTTAGAAAGTCAGTCCACAAACAACAAAAACAAAAATGCTAAACTTAATCTGAAACACAGAAACTACAGAAGATGGGGAGAGACACATCTGCTCCAGAAGGGATTTTCAATGAACAGCAAGAAAAAGAAAAAAAAAAAAGCTTTACCCTGAAGACTTTTAAGGTTGGCAGAGAATAAACGCAGCCATTACCCAAGTTCACAGCTGTAACCTTGGGGAGCTGAACTGGAACATGGAACAGTTGCCACCTGCGCAGCTGAAGAAAGACTAATAGCAGGAACTTAACATCAGATCGGTGATTTCTTGGCTGCAGAAAAGGTAGCATCTTTCATAAAGCAAGCTGTTTTCCTGCTTTTAGTGACTCCAATTCTACTGAAGATTGTTGTTTTATAATGGAGAAAAACCCTTGCTGGCAACATTGCCTATATACTGATCTGTCATAAAAGACTCTAACAGATGCTCCTGCCCAGTCCCCCCTGTGACAGAACATTCATTGTGGGTAATGTTTGCAGTGCATTCTGCCCACGAGAACCTACCAGTGATGCATTTTCCCAAACAAGTGTTGTGCGCCAAACACCCAGCATTTCTCTGAAGATTTTTAACCCAATACCTTTCACAAAATCAAATTCATATTCAATAGTGTACTGAATGGGAAACAAGAAAGGGGAAAACAAATTGTATGCTCCCTTTTCTTGGCAAACAACCAGATTGCAATAGAGTGGTGAGGTTTTTCCTGATATTTCCTGATATTATTATGTTTGATTTTTAATTCTGAACTTGAAAGATTATTTCCTTGTGATTAGGTTTTGATTATATATTTTTGGCAAGAAAACTACCAGGCTGACTGTCTTTTATTGCATTGCGTTATGAAGTTATCCCACTATTGCTGATGCCACGTACTATCTATGGCTTAGGTGGTGATTACCAGATACATTTCTCTTTGTTATTAGTAAGCAAAAGTCAGGGTGACAGGAATGGATTTAAGGCCTCTTGCACATTTGAAGAACTGAGTATGGATGGTGAGACTGTAATTAGTAAACTGTTACAATAGTCCACTCAAGAAATTATCAGGGTTTTGAAAGAGTAGTGGCAAGGTGGGGTAAGGTAGAGAAAAAGGATTCCAGAGATGTGGGATTGGCTGAATCAACAGGCCCTGGAAACTGATTAGATACATGGGATGGAGAGATTTAAGGAATATGAAGAAGAATCTTGGTTGAATCCTAGGTTTAGGGTTGCAGGAGTAAGATCTTGGATTTCTCTTTGGACCTGCTAAGGATGAGATCGCCTGGGGATTTCAAGTGTAGATATCCGCTAGACATTTGGAAGTAAAAGAAGGTAAATTTTAAGAGGTATTGATGGTATGAAAAGCATTTGTTCTACTTCCTTCTCTCTCTGTTCCCTCATGGATCCCATCTCTTGCTAATGAGTGAGAATCTTGAGAAAAATAATTAGTAATACATAAAAATGATTAAATCTATATTTTCAGTTCACATCTTATATCCTTTAAAAAAATCCATATTAAATAACCGCAAAAGGAGATTTTACTTCTTTCTCTTGATGGCCCATCGAAACAGCTCTGATTATCATAGAGATACCTTTATAGTGGAAACAAACTCTTAGGACCTGATAGTTTGAGTGTTGGGTCATGTTTCTACCAGTAGAGTAATTATCTTTTTAGATAAGTTTGTTCTACGGATGTCCAATGTACCTCACATATATGGAAGAGTATGCTGTTCTTATTGATATCTACACTTCAAGTGAAAAATATTGTCTGTTGTCTTACGTCTGTTATTCTGTAGATGTTTCACATGGCTAGTACTAGTAAAATGGCAAAACTCCCAAAACACATGCTTCATTTTATTTAAACTAAGCTTGGAAAATACAATAAAGCAAAGGTGTTTGTTTTCTGATGACAATGCCAGTTCAAACAAGGGGTTAATTATTGTAAACTCTTGGAATTAAACAGCAGCCCAATCCATGAGCTATTAAAACCCAGTGCTTGAGTGCTCAGTAACGTGAAATTGAATAGGAGCCTTTATGTCCTATTTGTACTATTTTTCATAGCAAAACCATATTATTCCAGCGTCCAATGATTGAATGTTCAGCTGATTTTGGAATTAGGAGTTCTGTGCTCTTTAATGAGTTTGTCATCTCACTGAAGCCCAGATTCAGGAATTCTACTTCTAAGCTGCCTCTCCTATATTGCTGAACACACTTGATCAATGGTCCTTTGCAGGCAGGCATAAAAAAAAAGAAGGTTAAGAAGAAAAGAAGACCTCATCACAAGGTCATTTTTTGAGAGAAAGATCTTCCAGAAAGTTTTGATTAAATGCTAGCTAACCATCCCTGATATGTGTTTTCCTGATTAGGATATCTGTCTCAAAGATGCAGATTAAACCAATACAGAAACAGTTTTATCATACTGTATATGTTGAACTATTTTAGAGTAACTTATAGACCACTTAATGCTATCTTATTCAATTATCATTACAATTTTTTGAAGTAGGTAGTATATTCATATTTTAAAGATAAGGAAACTGAGTCTCAGAAAGTCTGAAAAACCTAACTAAGGCCATGCAACCAGTAAATCGAAGAAAAAATTTAAACCTAGGTCTGTTTCATAGCAAAGTCTGGACTCTTCTAACTCTACTATCTTCAGTATTCTGTCCGGAGTAATTCATTTAACTGGATCAGATGGATGCTGGTATATATTTTTGGAAACATACTTAATAGTCAACTCTCCTCAGACATCTCCAAGACAGTTCTGTTGGCAGACTAATAATAACATGCTCAGCTCTCCGTCAACAGTTAATTTCTTAGTCTTGTGCTTTATCATAAATGTTTGGTTGAATTTTATGTTCTACACTAGACTGTGCATGGGAGGTGTGGGGGAAGGATAGGGTGGCTGGGTTATGGACATTGGGGAGGGTATGTGCTATGGTGAGTGCTGTGAAATGTGTAAGCCTAATGATTCACAGACCTGTACCCCTGGGGCAAATAATACATTATATGTTAATTAAAAAAATCGTAGGTGGAGCTTTAAACAATAGATACCTCTGTCTCAACTCTAGGTATTCTATTTCAATAAGACCCTTTTTCCTTATGCTAAAGCATATCACACTTGCTTTAATATGCAGTTGTCTTAAAGTCCTCAGTAATGAAATTACTTAAGTTTCCAAACTTGAGCCATAATTACTTATATTTGAGCAATATTTGTTCTTCAAGAAGATAAACTGTATTTAGCTTATGACTTAGACTGTATCTTAACATTTACATTTTTCTTTTAGCTGTAAAATCTCCAGTGGTAGGGATTGTGCTTGCTTTTTATAATCCCCTGTACATGGTCCTACCTAGGAGCCTATTACATGGCCAATACTAGTTAAGTCAAAGGTAGGTTAAGACTGAATAGTAGAGGGTTTTGAAACTTAATTGGCTAATGATACGGATTTTATAATTTGTTTCCAAGTTCAAGCAGCTATCTTAGGGCAGTAGCCTTCTGTTAGAGTCCATGGATGTAATCTATAACATTTTTATGCATATTTATTAGTGTTATGAGAAGGAAGAAAGAATGAAAAACAAAAGGAGATTGCAACTATCAATAATTTCACGTTTCTATGAACTGAGGTTGACAAAAAACACCATCTGGTAGGAGGAGACATAGGTTGGTTAGTAAATTCAGAGAAATGCAGCGGCCTATGTAACATGCTTGTCAAGGCGTGATTTCTTTTGGCATAAACATGATGTATAAATGCCAGTTTCATTCATCTGTATTATCAGATCATAATTAATATTTTTATTAATATTCACCGAAGTAGCACCTCGTTCCTCAGGAAAGTTAGAAAAGTAACTTCTTTCTTCCATAATCCCAGTACAGTTTCAGGCTATAGAAATTAGTAGCTAGCAGGCACCTGGGTGGCTCAGTGGGTTAAAGCCTCTGCCTTCGGCTCAGGTCATGATCTCAGGGTCCTGGGATCGAGGCCCGCATCGGGCTCTCTGCTCCGCAGGGAGCCTGCTTCCTCCTCTCTCTGCCTACTTGTAATCTCTCTCTCTGTGTCAAATAAATAAATAAAATCTTTTAAAAAAAAGAAATTAGTAGCTAGCACATTATGTCCTTGTCACAAAAATAATAATAGTAAATGAGAGACACGTGTGAGGAAGAAAAGGAGGAATAAAGAAGCCAACGTAAGAGTTTGGTTTAACTAAATTCTCATCACTTTGGTTCAGAAAGTAAAAATAAATGCTTGAAAATCTGACAGCCTCCCTCAGTTCTGCTATTAGCTGCTCCATTTCCCTGCCAGACTGTTTTTCTAAGCTGGCAGATGCTGTGTCTCAGGCACAAGGTTCCTACTGCAAGAGACAAAACTAGGTAGCTCTTGGCTCCTGGCTGAATGGGACTTTGATTTTGCTTGTTCCCAGAGTTAGGCAAACTGAGCAGAAACAAGAAATATACTAGATTGGATATAGGGGGATATATTAGAGGTCTATAAATCACATCTCCCTTCATAAAGCCAGTATGTTACATAGAAATGAGCTGTGGACAGTGGTCATGTAGAAAATCTTTTGAAATTACCCCAATAAGAAAGCTAAGCAGTTGATCTTTCTCAATGGAATGTAATTCTGGCTGAAAGAAATGAAGTCCGCCCCCCCCTTTTTTTTTTTTTTTTGCCTCAATACTTCTGTGCTAAGCAGAAAGACACCATCCCAATGTGGTGGAGTATGCAAAACTAAATTGGTAAGAGTTACTTCTTGGGCTCTGCTTCCATTTTATCTGCCACCGAATCATTTAATTGTAGAAAGTTTATTTTGTACTTAATCAGATTTTAGTTCCTAGATTATTGGGCTTTAAACTTTTAAGAGTTCTTATTTTCTCTCCTTATTAAAAACCTTGGCATGATACCAGTACACTACATAAAAGAGGGCCACAGCAGAGCTCACTGGCAAATTTTATTGGAAGCAAGTGTTAGGCATAATAAAATGCTCCCACAAGCTTAGAAAAGTTTAAACAACACACAGAACAAGTTTATTGTAGCAGGCTTCCTAGATTCAAATTATGGTAACCATCCAGCTAAAGGCATTCTCTCCACCTTTATAGCATCATAAATTTGATGGGAAAAATATATTTCATTGACTACAGTTCAGTTACCATATGAATAGAGAAGATGGGTGTTTCCTCTTTCCCATCTGCCATCATGGAATGATTTGGTGAATGTTCCAGTACATAACGTTAAGCAAATTTGAAGGATTTTATAAATGTTTATTGACAGTTCCCTGTTTCCATTCAGGTAAATATACTCAGTTACGTCTCTTTTAATTCTACTTACTGTGACAAGCAGATTTCTGACTGGCTATTATCCTTAATGATGCTGCCCTTCCCATCACCACCACAATGCAAAGCCTATGGCTAGATGGTAGAGGTACTGCCTGTGAAATGTAACTCAATACAGTACATTTTGATTTGTTAGATGTGCTGTTTTGGTCTTTTGACAGTTGTTCTGGGAGTAAATAACATCTGCCATACAATTGGCTGGCAAAACTCATTTGTAGTATAATTAAACAGCCATCATTTTCTTGGAGCATAAATACCAAGATAAATAGTCCATGAATTAGCAAGTGTGACATCATTTGACGGCTCATAGATATAGAGAGGCACCAATATAGATTTTGTATATATGCAGAGTGCTTTTACCATGGCAGCTAACAAAAGCAAAAGCAGAAGCTGTGCTTGTAATTTGAAAACTGGAGGCAAGAGTATTTGGATAGTCTTAGCTATCTTACATTTGCCATAGTGTAAGCCCTTTCCTTTCTCTAGCATTGTGGCAGGTCCAGGAGACCCCCTGTACCTTTAAACTATACCAGTGATACAGTGACTTAAGAATGATCACAAGAAAGTGATCACAAAGATTGATCACTCATCCTTCCCTTTGGGCATTTTATTTTCTGAAATTGTTGCCTTCCCTTCTCTGTTAATGGCTTAGAGCTAGAGTTGAAACCAAAAGTTGACCCGTTAGTTATTAACCAGAGGTATTTGTTTTCTCCCCAGCTGTCTGGTGCAGTAATTTGATTCATGTAAAGGCTATTGAAGAAGAAAAAAAAATGTGGAAATTTATACTTGATTTTTGTATGCTTTCCCAAATGGCTGAGAGAACTGCATCTAAGTAAGCAGGTCATTTTCATGCAGGTTTTCAAATTACGGTCAATTCTGGGTTTTTTTGTTTGTTTGCTTTTGTTTGTTTTTTATCACTGATTGCACAGTGGGTCTGTGCAAACCATTGTCATCTCCCTTTCTCCTTTGGATCCCTGACTTTTGACAACTCATTGGGTCATAATACATTGCTTATAGAAAGAGGAATAAAATGGTGAATGTTTTCAATATAAGGTGAGAGATAACAGTGAAGTCAATTGTGAGTGGATATTTCATATCCATAGTATCACTATACAGGATTACTGAGCTCCATTTAAATTCAGATGTATTAATATTATTTAAAAAACAAAACTCAACTGAGTAAATTTAAAGGTCTAATTGGCTTTATTCAGGATTCAGTAATTGGGCAATATCTCATCTAGCAAATAGAAGGGAGCTTCAAGGAGCTATACCAAATGAGAGATTTTTAAAGCCAGGGAGGGGGTGGGACAGGAAGTCATAGACAAAAGAAAGGATTATTTCCAACAAGATCAACTTTCTCTCCTGGAAGGGCCAGGCTCTGTCCTGCAGATGACCTTATTAGTGCTGATCAGGTAATTCCACGTGACTGGTTAAAGGTCACATTTCTGGAAGTGGCTGAAACTGCAATTAAGTCTTGGTTTGCTATCTTGGGGACATGTGCTCCATTTTGGGCCTATTGTTCCCTTTTTAACAATTTTTTATCACTACATATTTCATAAATAAGAATGGGGACTTCACTATTTTGTTCATAGAATTATCTAGAACATAGTACTCAATAAATACATATTGAATGAAAAAATGAACAAAATGATTTATTTTAAGTTGCTTCTTTGGAGACAGTTTTCATTACCACTACATTAAAGTTGAGATCTATGAACTTTCATGATTGTTAGCAATTAAACAAAACTATTTTATTTCCATTGTTTTACTTTTGATTTCATTCATTGCTGCTGCTACTGCTGTTCGTTCACTGTGCATCTCTGACCCATGTGCAATAAAAATCCTTCATTGATCAATGCAAAGATAATTTAACTTCATTTGTGATAGGAATGTTATATAACAAAATGTCATAATATATTCATCAGAATAGGCTATTCTGCAACAACCTTAAAGCTTCACTGGTCTCATAGAATAAAGTTTATTTTCTGTTGTTGGTACATATATAATGTGAGCCATTGGGGGGTTTGCTCCACACAGATTTTTGGAAAATGCTGATAATAACAGCACCATCTTATAACTGCACTCTCTGGAGCTTGAGAACTCCAGCTTCACTTTTGCAGAGGAGGAGTAAGTGAGTTAGAGGGTCATGCATCAGCTCTTTTATGCTTTGGCTTGAAAATGACAGGTGACTTCTACTCACAGCCCATTGATCAAAAACTAGTAATGTGGTCCTGCCTAATTTCAAGGATGGGGAAAGTGGTGGGGGCAACAGATGGGATGTCACTCTCTCTGATATGCTAAGCAAAGTTATGTGCCTTCTGAAACCAGGTTGGAAAACACAGCTGATATTGCTTAACTAAAGTTGGAACTCTGAGACCAGGAATTTACATTCCAAGAAAGCTTAACACACATCAAAAGATCTTACAGAAGAAAAATTAAAGTATGTTATACACAAAGTAGAGTTTATTAGGAGAGGCAGGATTGGTTTAATATTTGAAACTGTTCAATACTATCCACCAATGAATAGACTAACAGAGAACAATCATATAATCATACCAAAAAGTTTATAAGAACCATCTGACAAAGGTTTACATTTCCATGATATGAATTCTCATGAAACTAGAATTAGAAGGCAAGTTCCTCAACCTAATAAAGAACATCCACAAAACTTCATAGCTAACATCATGTTTAATAATTAATTATTGAATAGTTTTTCCCAAGATTGGAAAAAAAGCTAAATGTGACATCTTCACAATTTACCATTGTACTAGAGATCACAACCAACAAATGAAAGCAACAAAAATACATACATACATACATACATACTGGAAAGGAAAGGGAGAAGGAAAATAGTTTTATTCACAGATAATATGATTGCTTATGTGAAAAATCCAAAGTATGCCAAAAAGTAATACTAAAACTAATATTTAAACTTAGCAAGGTCATCAGATACAAGGTCAATATATGAAAGTCATTCGCATTTATGTATGCTAGCAGCAAATGATTAGAACATGAAATTTTTAAAAATATCATCTAAAACAAAATATATAGGAATAAAGTTGATAAAAGATCTACAAAACCTATACAATGAAAACTACAAGAGAACACTGAAGTGAAATTAAAGTTCTAATATATAATATATATATCACATTTATGAATTAGAAGACTCAAGTTTATGAAGATTTCTTTATCTCAACATTAATCTGTAGATTCAATGCAATTGGAGTCAAAGTCCCAATATGATTTTGAAAGTTGTTTCTAAAATTTACATGGAAATGCAAAAGACCTTGAATAGCCAAAACAGACTTGAAAAAAAGAGTAAAGTAGAAAAACACCAACTGCCTAAATTGCAAATCTAAGTATTAAGCAACAGTAATCAGGCCAGTATGGTATAGACTTATGAACAAACAGGTCAACAGAACAGGACAAAGATTCTACACATAGGCAAGACACCAAAGTAATCTAATGGGGAAAAGAGAAGAGTTTAGTAACTAGTGCTGGAACACCTGGGTATCTAAATATAAAAGCTAGAACTATAAAGGTTTTATATTTTTATTTTTGTTTTATTTTTATTTTTTATTGTGTTATATTAGTCACCATAAAATACATCATTAGTTTTTGATGCAGTGTTCTAAGATTCATTGCTTATGTACAACACCCAGTTACACTCCATGTAATACGTGCCCTCCTTAATGTCCACCACCAGGCTTACCCATCCCCCACTTCCCTCCCATCTAAAACCCTCAGTTTGTTTCTCGGAGTCCACAGTCTCTCATGGTTCGTCTCCCCCTCTGATCCCTGCCCCCTTCACTTTTCCTTTCCTTCTCCTAATGTCCTCCATGTTATTCCTTATGTTCCGCAAGTAAGTGAAACCATATGATAACTGACTTTCTCTGCTTGACTTATTTCACTCAGCATAATCTCCTCCAGTCCCATCCATGTTGATGCAAAAGTTGGGTGTTCATCCTTTCTGATGGCTGAGTAATATTCCATTGTATATATGGACCACATCTTCTTTATACATTCGTCTGTTGAAGGGCATCTTGGCTCTTTCCATAGTTTGGCTATTGTGGGCATTGTTGCTATGAACATTGGGGTACATATGGCCCTTGTTTTCACTACATCTGTATCTTTGAGGTAAATACCCAGTAGTGCAATTGCAGGGTCATAGGGTAGCTCTATTTTTAATTTTTTGAGGAATCTCTCCACTGTTTTCCAAAGTGGCTGCACCAACTTGCATCCCCACCAATAGTGTAAGAGGGTTTCCCTTTCTCCACATCTTCTCCAACATTTGTTGTTTCCTGCCTTGTTAATTTTTGCCATTCTAACTGATGTAAGGTGGTATCTCAATGTGGTTTTGATTTGAATTTCCCTGATAGCTAATAATGATTAAAGTTTTTTCATGTGTCTGCTAGCCATTTGTATGTCTTCATTGGAGAAGTGCCTGTTCATGTCTTCTGTCCCTTTTTTGACATGATTATCTGTCTTTTGGGTGTTGAGTTTGAGAAGTTCTTTATAGATCTTGGATATCAACCCTTTGTGTGTAGTGTCATTTGCGAATATCTTCTCCCATTCCGAGGGTTGGCTCTTTGTTTTGTTGACTGTTTCCTTTGCTGTGCAGAAGATTTTTATCTTGATGAAGTCCCAAAAGTTCATTTTTGCTTTTGTTTCTTTTGCCTTTGGAGACGTATCTTGAAATAAGTTGCTGTGGCCAGTGTTGAAGAGGTTACTGCCTATGTTCTCCTCTAGGGTTTTGATGGATTCCTGTCTCATGTTGAGGTCTTTCATCCATTTTGAGTTTACCTTTATGTATGGTGTAAGAGGATGGTTGAGTTTCATTCTTCTATACATAGCTGTCCAATTTTCCCAGCACCATTTTGAAGTGACTGTCTTTTTTCCACTGGATATTTTTTCCTGCTTTGTCAAAGATTATTTGACCATAGAGTTAAGGGTCCATATCTGGGCTCTCTATTCCATTGGTTTATGTGTTTGTAAAACTATTAAGTTTCTAAAGGAAAACATAGGAGAACACTTTAATGAACTTGGAGTATTGTAAAGACTTTTTAGAGGACATAAAAATTACTAACCAGAGTGCCTGGGTGGCTCAGCGGGTTAAAGCCGCTGCCTTCGGCTCAGGTCATGATCCCAGGGTCCTGGGATCGAGGCCCACATTGGGCTCTCTGCTCAGCAGGGAGCCTGCTTCCTCCTCTCTCCTCTCTGCCTGCCTCTCTGCCTACTTGTAATCTCTCTCTCTGTGACAAATGAATAAATAAAATCTTTAAAAAAAAATTACTAACCATAAAATATTGATAAACTGAGCTCTATTCAAAATTAAAACTTCTAATCATCAAAAACATTGTTAAAACAATGAAAAGGCAAGACACAGACTTGGAGAAAAATTTTATAAGAAACTCTTATAAAAGAAGGTATACAAATCGCACTAAATTCATGAAGATATCTTCCAGATAAAGAGTTATCAAGGAAAATTCAATTTACTCCCCACCATGAGACACTAAGTCATACCAATTAGAGCAGTTGAAATTCAATAAATGCCTATGATGATGTAGAATGACTGGGACTCTCATATATTGCTGGTGGGAGTATAAAATAGATTGGTCACTTTGGACAATTTTTGGGAATTTCTTAAGATAAATACACACTAAGACTGAGTCACATTTTGGTTTTTACTGGAGGAAGGAATACATATGTGCCCAAAAAGACTTGTATAAAAAGTATTTATAACAATTTTAAACAAAATAGCCCCTAGGGGAGCAAAAACAACCTTTCCACCCCCTTTATCCTCCTAGATTCTCCCACTGGGGCCCTGCAAATTAGACTGTGAAAAGACAGATGAAGAAGAGAAAACAGAATTTGTTGATTAATGTATCACACATCACAGGAAGGAAACCTCAGTGATGAGTAACTCAAAGGGGTGATTAGAACTTGGGGCTTGTATACCATCTTAACAAAGAACAGTAAGTATATAGAGAAGTGACAAGACAGAGGAAGAGGTGTGTTAGACCTCCAAGGGTGGCAATCTGAGAGGTAAATTATGAGAGAAAGGTTTGTTTGTGCAAGTTCATTTTGATGGGTGCTGAATTTCCATTTTCTTCATGGTCATAAAACTTCCTCAGAAGAGGGGATTTACTGCATTTCTCATTTCTCAAAAGTTGCTGCTTTTAGTAAATAGGGAGCCTCTGTGGAGGCTTTGATATGCATCTGTTGATTCTCATTTGCCTCCAGCTCATATGATACTTATGCCAAAGTGGTATATTTTGGGGTGGCATACACTAATTTCCTATAAGATCAAACTGGAAACAATCAAATGTCCACAAATAGAAGAATACTTACTCAGCAGTGAATGAAGCATGGACTGCTGGCACACTCAGCCACATGGATGAATTCCAAAAATATTATAGTTGAGTGAAAGAAAATGGATAGGATAGAGTACATTTTCTGTGGCTACATTTATATGAGTTTCAAAAACAGGTAAAACTAATTTACAGTGATTAGAATCAGAATAGTGACTGCCTGTGTATTATGAGATTGACTGGAAGGCATCATGAGGGAACTTTCACGAGTCTTATATTTTGATTGGGAGTTAGTTACAAGAGGGAATATATTCATTAAAACTCACTGAATACCTAAAATCTACACATTTCACTCTATATAAATTTTACTTTAATAAAGAGGCCAATATAGGAAATATATATATGTATTAAATACTGTTTGAATTGGTTCTTATTTTCCTTTTAAGTATAATGGAGTGAATGTTTTGGGGACAAAAAGAAAAACCAGACCAAGCCAAACAAACAAACAAAACTCCCAAATCTTCCCTTGGTATTTTGTGACATTAATGCCAAGGACAAAATACCATTAAAACAACAATAATAACAACATGGCAGTAAAGAAAAAAGTAATATTATGTTGTAATCTGCTGGTGCAACTGTCAACATGGAAACATTATATATAAAAACCTTTGGTACCCATTTGAGAAACAGTTGGTGAAAAATGGAATTATTAATATTTTAGAACTAATGAAAAAAACTCAGATGTGTTTTAAAAAAATTATAATTTCTCAAGTGGAAAAAAGAGTCTCCTTTCCAAAGCAAATGTGATCATATTTATTCTATCCATGATAAAAGCAGTGAGGCATTTATATTGGGGGAATGTCCAAAATATCTATGATTTTACTTTTCCAGCCAAAACTCTTCTGTTTTTCTGGCATGTATTAATCGATATGCAAAACATTTTGTAATTTTAAATATTATTCCACATCACACTCATTTATTCTACTTTTAAAGAGTCCCAATATTTCTAGCATAATGATATTTTTAATGACTGAACATAGAGCATTTCTTCCCTCACAGAATATATTAGTGGAGTGTATATTATTTGGAGAAATGGAAATATAAACTAACCAAAAATAAGACCAAAACCAAAAACAAAAGAAAACAAAACAAAACAAAATAAGCACCAAGAATTTCTGATCATTATATAAGTAATTTAATATTGATATGTGGATATACACTGGCTAATATATTGATGAAAGAAGCCATTGGCAATCTGCAAGATGAAAATAACTATCAAAGAACATTCTGAATTGTTTGCCATGTGGCTTAGTTATTTTTGTATCATCTTTTGCTGAACACATTAGGTTTATTACCGTAGTGTAGTAGAATATCTATGAACTTTTGAATCAGATTTAGCCTTATGTTAAGTCCATAGCCACTTCATTTAGCATTTGTGTGATCTTAAGGTTTATATGTATTTCTGAGCCTTGGTTTTCTCATCCATATGATAATTAGGGATAATAAAACAATTTACCTCATGTGTTAAATGTAAAAATAAAATGAACTCATGAATGCAGCAATACCAAGCAAAGTGCTGTTACTTAGGTCCTAAAAAATCAGATGAGTTTCCCATCATAGGTGAGGGGGTGAGAGGTAAAGATGGATAACAAACAAAAGAGCTAATTAATAGATGATAAATTTAGGTAGCTGTTACCTTGAATATCAGGTGCAAGGCTCTATGAGAATGATCTAAACAAGTTTTGAAATTGAGGAAAAGGAAAACGGGCAGTATCAGGATCCTAAGTACAGAGAGTTAGGAAGGGCGGGCCTCTGTGACTCATTGGAGAAAATGGTTAAATAGTGGAGAATATACAGGGATAGAACATAGCAGAATGGGCCAAAACTAGAAGGGACAAGGTTGAGGCAAGACAACTTTGATTTCTTTCACAGCTTTGCTTTCTGTTGACTTTGTAGCCTGAGTTAGAAAACAAAAGATTTCTGTCCCTACTACTTTACAATGCAGATGAAAGTTATGATTGCTAAACCAGTGACAAAGACTGCTCTTCACTGATCTAGTTTATAGATTTTAGAAATAGATACAGTCTTCGTAAGCATACAAAAGTTGAGTGATACTTAGTTCTGCTTTCTCACTTTTTGATAATCAAGGAAGCATCCTCATTAGGATTGATATACCCAGGATGACATGTAATTTTTTTTTTTAAGGACAGAATCTACTTAGATGGGGAGTAGGTTTTAGTTTATCTCTTTACTTCCTCCAGGTAATTTTTGACTAATAATTTTATTTTAAATAGGAAATTTGCTAAGTCATTAAATTATTCATATTCTCCATGAAGATGGACCACAAAACACAGTGTTTTAATAAGGCAGACTCTAGCCCTATTTCCCACCCTCAACATTGTGACTTCCACTGCCCATTTGTCAAGAACTAACCATTGCTGACAAAATTGGAGAAAAAATGAAAATTTTTGACTATTCAGATGGTAAAATAATATTAATACATATAGTTGTACTAACAAATAATTCAACCACCACTCTTACTACTATTTCTTGGTATGATTTATATTGTCTTTATATGCCAGCACTATGCTCAAACCTTCACATTTATATCATATTTCATTTTTATCACATTTCTGTAAGATAAGTATCTTTATCTCCATTTTACCCCTTCTTATACAGATATGCGGAAAGTGTAAACAAAGTGACCAGGATCACACAGATAAGTTTTGAATTCTCACTTCAAGTTGAATATTTAAAAATATCCTTTGATTTTATGATATTTCTTCCATTTCAAGCATCACTTGAAGACATAGGATGCATTAGAGATGAAAAATATATTAGTCTATATAGTAGCTCTGCATTCTTCTTAAAGCTACTGCCCTTCAGCTCCTGTGCAAACATAACTCACAAACATAGTAGTTTCCCAATCTCCTTATTTCTCCACTTGGTCTTCCTAGTTCAGTATGCTACAGGCCTAGAGTGCTATCAATGGCTAGGAAATTAGATGAACATGTTCTGTCTTTATTTATTTATTTATTTATTTTAGAGAGAAAGGGCGGGGAGGGGCAGAGGCAGAGAGAGAATCCTCAAGCAGACTCCCTGCTGAGTGCAGAGCCTGATGCAGGGCTCCATCTCAGGATGGATCATGATCTGAGCTGACATCAAGAGTTGGCTGCTTAACTGACCGAGCCACCCAGATCCCCCACATGTTCTGTCTTTGTTCAGGAATTTTGCATTATAACTTTATTTCACAAATATTTTATATATGGTTGTTTGTAACTTCTCCAAAAGGAAAGGAGTTTGATATTATTATGAAATGATGACTGAGTCATATATAGTAGAGACTAATTTCTCTGAGTCATTTAACTGAAAGTTTTCTCCAGTTTCTTAATATGAGAACTCTATTCTATAGTATAAGTATTTTTTTGTTTAATTATTATTAATATAAATATTTAGTAATTGATACATCATTTTGCTTCCATGGCATGTCGTTAATTTTTAAAAACCTCCATTTTGCTTATAATGACCAAATGAAAGAATTACAGAAAGAATTTTGTGGATGAACCTGCCTCCCAAAATGCCTTACAAAATAAATTCCCCAAAGTAAGAAAAAAAAAGGGATAAAATTTCCTAGCAATTGCAATTAAATTTGGGCAAGCAATAGGACCTAGATTTGGGGTAGAACTGAGGAATAAATTATGGCTTTATTTATAAAGCTCCCCCTTCCCCTTGAAGCTGAAATGATGAGTATAAAATTTTGAACTTTCTCAAGAATATTCCAAAGCTACAGAGAAGAAACAGAACTTTTTGTACTTTTATCTTTCCTTTGTTTTACTGGGAACTGATGGGAATGGTTGCTAGAGAGAAATATATAAAAGTTGGCAAGTGAACAGTGAGAGAATTAAGTATCCAGTGTCCCCATTGTCCAGGGGAAAAGCCAAACCAACAGTTATCCACCACCTCGTCCTATCATCTGAGTGGGATAAAGGACTTCCTCCCCAAGTGGAGTGAGCACTGATTCACAGCATTTAACAATACCTCATAATACAGAGTATGCCGCAAAAACCCTTAATTCCAAGATTAGTTTATCTAAGTACCTTCTGGGTAGGGAAAGGGATTAGAAAGAAGCCATTTTTGTTTTGCAAACTGAAATTCAAAGAAACACAAGAGCAGGCCTCAAATGGCATAGAAAATTAGTCAAGAATGTACCCACTCTAAAATGAAATACAGCTGCTCAGACATGACAAAGATGAAAGGAAATGGCATAGTAAATGTAGAAATATCCTATTACTTAATAAGAACAACATTGATAAAATGAAATAAAAATTTAAACTTAAAGAATAAAGAAAAATGCCTTTATAAGGGGGAAAAAACCCCAGTCTAGAAGAAAATATAACTTAAGAAGAAGGAAAATTCACTTCATGTGCTTTGAAAGGGCATAGAAAATTTATTTTCAAAGAAGAAATTAGTTGAGGTAATGCAAGTATGTATTTTACATTATAAAGGATTGATTCCCTAAAGAAACAAATTTCAGGCAAAATTTATCATTAAAGAACTTAACAAATTAGAAACATCAAGGAACTGAAATATGATAGGAGAAGCTTTTTGCGATAACCCAAAGGAGAACATATTTAAAAACAAAAAAAATTAAAGGGAAATCAATAAAATGTATATTCCAGTATTAGATAGTTTTATCACTGGTTTAGACATACACAAATGGAAAGAAAATTATAGTGGATTCAAAGGTTAAATAAAATAATAAGCAATTTCTGAAATGATTAAATACTGAATTTTGAGATCAAAATACAGCATCACGATCCAGGAAACTTTAACACTGAATGTTGCAAACCAAAATATTCCCTCCTTACATTATTGAACCTTTAGGGAATATTTTTTGTAAAATTAATTCTTTAGGTAAGCAGGAAGGAAAGTGAATTTGTGTGGGGTGGGCATTGTTAGAAGTCTACTCTTTATTTCCTATTACACAATGGGTTAACAGCTACAGATTTTCAAAGAAAAACTGATGTTTTTTTGTTTTGTTTTGTTTTTAAGAGCACATGTGTGATCAAAGGTGGGGAGGAGGAGCATAGAGAGAATCTTAAGCAGGCTCCATGCTCAGTGAGGAACCCCATATGGGGCTTGATTGTGACCTGAGCTGAAATCAAGAGTCAGATGCTCAACTGACTGAGCCACCCTGGTGTCCCAGAAAAACAGATTATTAAAGTATAACTCAGTTCTTTAGAGCCAGTGAAGATATCATCTGTGTATCTATCTTTCTATCTGTGTATGCGAATACATGCATCAGAAAAGTCCTGAAAAAATAGTCACTTACCAATGATTTTTTGTTTGTTTCCTGGGTATGTGTTTTGGGGCAATGTTTTTTATTTACTTTCCTCTGTATACTTGTCTATGTCATTTAAATCTACTATTAGTCTACCTCAATTATTATGAATCATTCATAAAAACACATGAGATGACTTTTTTCCCTTAAAGAAACACCTTTTATATTTGATGGTAAACGATTTCACTATATTTTTGCATCCTGGACTTCCTATCTTATAGCATGTTTCATTAATAAAACAAATTAATTTCAGCATATGTAACATGTCACCTAAATTTCTTCAAGGTAGATGGCATTGATTATTCTTATTTTTATTCCTTACCATGCCTGATGCATAAATGTATGTGGTATATGATTGTTGAGTAAAGAAAAAAGCATAAATGAATGAATGAATGAATGAATGAATGAATGAATGAATGAATGAAATTATAAAACTTTTAAGCAACAATATATCCTTTCCCTTTTACTTTGGTTTACTATATGGGCTTGGACAAAAGACCTGTTTTAAAATAAAGCAGACAATAACAATATACCTTAAATAAAAAATCTTTATCACACAAACCTTTAAGAGATTATTAGTGACAAAATTTTCTCTATATTTATGGGATACTCTTTCAAATATGGAATTTGGGACATTAATTCTTACCAGCCAAAGACCTGACATTTGGCTACAGTTTTATATAACTGGCCTTCTGATGACAGGTTAATTGATCAGGTCTTTCTTTTATATGCTTATTATATAATGTGATGATATACCCATAGTTTTGCTAATAGTCATTCCTCAGTTTCCATGTTTCTTGGACTTTCACATATTTAGTTTTGTGCAACTTGTGATCTTGCGACAGTTATCTGTACATGCAAGTTCCCCTCTAATCAGCACAAAAATCATCATGTATCTTTTTCCAGCACTTGCACTGAAGAAAAAAGCCCTTGTTTGAGTACAATAGAGACAATAGCAAGGCTCAAAGGTTGAAGACAAAGGATTCTGCAGAAATTAAAGGAAAAGCTGCTAAAGGGCATGACAGCTCTTTTTGTTATTTTCTGGGCTGTAATTTATGAAATCAGTTTTCATTTTGAAAGTTCCCTAATTTTCTCCCACTTCAGCCTAAGATACAGCGCACATGAGTACTGAAGACAGACGGCCCCTCAGAATGACTCAATCAGGTGGTATTTGTAATGAAGCTGCAGGCTGTCGTTTGGATTTCGTTGTCTTCTATCTTTAGCCACAGAAAACTGTTTGTAACAGTTCCCTAAGCTCAGTTCACCAACACAGGTGCCACAAATTGTTTTCGGAATAAGGTGTTCTTTCCCATTCCTAGTTATAAATGATTTCCTTATAGCAAATTCCCATTCCTATACAGTCCAGCTGCTATATAGCTCGCTGGAAAGGTGTCTCTTCACACAGGACCGGGTATCCTTGGAAGGCTAGAGGCCATGGTGGTTTTGTTTCTAGTATTAAAACAATTTCAAACTTTTTGTATTATTGTGAGAATTCTCGTAGGGAGGGAAGGGAGGAAAAGAGAAGAGTGTTGCCATTGAAAAGAACTAGAAAAGCTTCATAAATCTCTCTCTCTCTCTCTCTCTCTCTCTCTCTCTCTCTCTCTCAAATATTTTCAGTCAGCAAGCTGTAGAAGCAAGGAGAGCTACAAGAGTAAAATTTACCAAGAGGGAAAAAATTTGAAGGTGTGAACTGAGGATCTGCCTCTCCCTGAGGTCTGTCTAATCCTTAGTGTGGGTTTAGAATCTGGGAGCAGGCCAGACAAAGGACACTCAACTGAAAGACAGAGAAATTAGGGGAGTGTCTGATGACTCCACAGGAAAGAGTAACAAAATTGGAGAGTTGAGAAGAATCAAACATAGAAACAATTTCCCCTTCAATTTTTTTGTTTAATTATAAAGCTGGGATAGGTGAGGACTTGAAGAATGAAGCCCAAACCTCGAGAAGCATGATTGGATTCCTCGAAGTTTCCTAGGATTTAGGAACAAAAGACCCACTTAAGAAAGAGTCCGTGGGAACCGTAGAGAAGAATTCCAAGTTCTTCAGGAAGTGATAGAATAATAAGATTTCTTGTTCCTTTCCCACAGGGGTAGTTGCTGATCTGGACACTAGTAGAGGCTGGGAATCCAGGGTCAGGTCCTGCTACAAGGCTACTTACTGGAGACATGATGGCAAGATAGATAGAACATGGTTATTTTTCCTTGCCTTTTAAATTATATAAATGGAATAATAATATATTCGCTCTTTTGTGTCTGGCTTCTTTTGCACATCTTGTGTTTTAGAAAAGCATTTATATTATTGCCTGTATTGGTAGTTTCTTCTTTTTAATATAGTGTAGAATCACTCTGTATGAAAATACCATAATTGCTTTATCTAGTCTCCTGTTGTTAGACATTTGAATTGTTTCTAGGTTTTGGCTATCGTGAATAAAAATATCAGCATTACTATACATGTGCTTTTGTGGACATATGCACAGATTTATCTGAGTATGTACCAGGGAGACAGGAATTCACCTATATCACATATAGGAGGATATTTTCTATTTCAGTAGATAATAGTGTTTATAAAAATGGTTGTAAAAATGTTCACTACCATACCACTAGCAATGTATGAGAGTTGAATTTTCTCTACATTTTCACTGACACTTAATATTTTCATAATTTTTTTATTTAAACATTCTGGTGAGTGCATAATCATGATCTCAGTTTAGATTTAATTTGTATTTCTCTGATGAGTAACGACAGTGATGATGTTGAGTTCCTTTTCAAATTCCTTTTCATCATTTGAATATCCTACTTCATGAAATGACTGATCATTTTTACGTTTGGATTCTTTGTCTTTTCCTTATTGACTTGTAGGATAATATTATACATCCTTCATATAAAGCCTTTATCGCATACTTGTAATATCTTTCCCAGTCTGTGTCTTGCCTATTCACTTCTTAATCATGATTTTCTGGAACAGAAGTTCCTAATTTTAATGAAATTCAGCTTATCATTTTTATATTTGTTGTTGTTCTTTCTGTTCAAGAAAAAATTGCCTATACCCAGATCATTAAGATATTTTTCTATGCTTTCTTCCAGAAATTTGATTGTTTTAATTTTATATTTAGGACTAAAATCAAACTCAAATTAGTTTTTGAATATGGTCTGATGTAAGTCTCAAGGTTCATAATTTTTCCAGATGGTTAACTAGTTATTCTAACATCATTGTAGAAAAGGGCATTTCTCCCCCACTAATCAGGTAACTAAATCAGGTGCTGCTGTGTTCTTGGATACATTTCTAGGTGTTCCTTTCTCTTCCATTGGTCTATTTGGCTAACATGCAACTAACTACTTAATGTAAGCTTACAATGTCTTATTCTGCTTACTTTATTATTCATTCGTGTATGTATGTTATCTTCATTCATTTCTCCATTTTGGTTTTGTCAAGTATTGTACTTTTTTACTTATGTGTGTCTTTAAAGCATGTGCAGTTGATTTTGCTCCCTTTAATTTTTCTTACTATCTCTGACTTTAAATTAGAGCCATCAGACAATTTTCAGATAATTTGTTATTTATGTTTGTGTGTTAAATATACCATCTTGCTATTTGTTTTACACTGGTCCCATCTGTTCCCCCCCAACCTTTCCTGCCTTTTTTGGATTTAGTATTTTTATTCCATTTTATTTCCATTATAAGTTTCTTAGCTATATCTCTTGCTTTATGTTTTTTTGGTTGCTCTAAGGTTACAATATACATTTTTAATGTATCGCATCCTACATTACAACAACATTTTACTTCCTCACACATCATCAAGGACCTTAGCATATAATACTTCTTTTTCCTCCCTTCTATTCTTTCTGGATAATGATATTTGAAACCAAGATCTGAATACTAGGTGTGCTCATTGCTGTTGGGGTATCATTGCTTCTGGGACTTTTCAGCTAAAAGAGCAAGCAAGTCTATGTGTTTGTACTAATATATATGTATGTGTGTATATAAACATACATATATATACACAAACTTTTTTATCTCTATAAACTAAATATGAGTTCAGTCTGATACTTTCAATTCTAATCCATTACCAGATGGATCATTTGAGCCTACTTTCTTCACTTGTGAACTCCCGCTCCAATTATGAGAAACCTGGCACCCACCATTTGCCATCCATTTACTTAATTGTTCAATTTTAGGATATATGTAGAGCTGTGAGAATCATTAACCTGTACCCTCTGGGAAACAACTTAATGAACAAGAGTACAGGATTTTTTTATTTATTTATTTATTTATTTTTTATTTATTCATTTGACACAGAGAGAGAGATTACAAGTAGGCAGAGAGGCAGGCAGAGAGAGAGGAGAGAGGAGGAAGCAGGCTCCCTGCTGAGCAGAGAGCCCGACGCGGGCCTCGATCCCAGGACCCTGGGACCATGACCTGAGCCGAAGGCAGCGGCTTTAACCCACTGAGCCACCCAGGCGCCCAAGAGTACAGGATTTATGTACAATTTCTTTTGTCCTTACTTTTACAAAGTCCATTCATTTCCAAAGTTACTTAAGTTCCTTACTCCACCATCCCATTACTTGAGTTTGCTTCATACCTTTATAACGTAGATAGATTGTTTTGTTACATCCTCTATTTCCTCTCAGGAGACCCTAATCTTTTAAATGATTTCTTTTTAATTTGCATACATTAAGTTTCACTCTTTATGCTTTAAAATTCTATGGGTTTTTACAAAGGTACTGTGTCATTATGGTCTCTACAGATGTTATACAAATGTATGATATCATCCAGAATAATTTCACTAGCCCTAAAATCCTTTGTGATTCACTTATCCAACCCTCCCCCTTCCTCCCTACTCCTGATGTTCACTGATCTTTTTTCTTCTTTATAGTTCTGCCATTCTCAGAATGTTATAATGGTAATCATACATTATGCAGCTTTTTTCAGACTGACTTCTTTCACTTAGCATAATCCATTTAAAATTCATTCATGCCTTTTTCATGTTTGATAGCTCATTTTTAATTGCTGAATAATATTCTATTGTATGCATAGAGCACAGTGTGTTTACTATTCACCTATTGAAGGATATCTTGATTGATTTCAGTTTTTTTGTGTGTGATTGTGAATAATGCTGCTATAAACATTTACATTTAGGTTTTAATGTAGACGTAAGTTTTCACATCAGTTGGGTAAATACTTAGGAGCATGATTGCTAGATCAGATAGTAAGACAATGTTCAGCTTTGTGAGAAACTGCTCAACTGTCTTTCAAAGTGGCTGTGCTATTTGTCATTTCCACCAGTAGTGATTAACAGTTTCTCTTGTTATGCATCCTTGCCAGGAAATGCTAATGTCAGCTTTTTGGATTTTAGTTATTTTAATAGGGGTGTAGTGGTATCTCCTTGTTTTAATTTGCAATTTCCTAGAGAAATAGTGCTGGGAATATTTTAATATGCTTATTTGTCATTTTTATACCTTCTTTGATGAGGTGTCAGTTAAGATCTTTTGTCCATTTTTAAATGAGGTTGTTTGTTTCTGATTATTGAGTTTTAAGTGTTCTTTGTATATTTTAGGTAAAAATCCTTTATCAGATATGTACTCCCAAATATTTTCTTCCAGTTTGTAGCTTTTCTTTACATTCTCTTAAAAGTATCTTTTCCAAAACAGAAGTTTTTAATTTTAATTAAGTCCAGTTTATTAATTTTTCTTTCATGTGTCATGTTTTGGGTTTTTATATTTAAAACTTCATCACCAAATAAATGCTGCCTAGATTTTCTCATATGTATTCTACGTGTTTTGCAGTTTTGTATTTTACATTTACTTTATGATTCATTTTGAGGTAAACATGTGAAATGTGAGGTTTATATTTAGGTTGATATTTTTCCCCATATAATCACCCAATTATTATAGCACCATTTGTTGAAAAAACTATTCTTTCTCTGTTGAATTACCTTTGCTCCTTTTTGAAAGATCAGTTGAATTTATTTGTTTGAGTCTGTTTCTGGGCTTTCTATTCTGTTTCATTGTTCTAAGTGTCTGTTGTTTACTGATGCCACATTGTTTTGATTACTGTAGCCTTAGAGGAAGTCTTAAAATCTGGTACCTTTTCATAAAAACTTTAGAACTGGTTTGTCAGTATGGATGAAATAGCTTAGTGGCTTTTTGATTGAAACTACATGTATCTACAGATCAAGTTGAGAATAACTGATATTTTAACAATTTCCATCCATGAACATGGAGAGTCTCATTTAGATTTTCTTTGATTTCTTTCATCAGAGTTTCATAGTTTTCCACATCTAGATACAGTGTATATTTTGTTAAATTTCTACTTAAATATTTAATTTTTGTGCTATTGTAAATTTTTATTTGATATTCTAGTTGTTCTGGTATGTAGGAAATCAATTAACTTTTTAATAGTAGTCTTGTGTCCTTAAAATTTGTAATATTCACTTAGTAGTTCTGGGAGTTTGGGATTTACTTATTTATTTGTTTTCTACATATGCAATCATGCATCTGCAAAGAAAGAGTTGTATTTCTTCCTTCCCAATTTGTATAACTTTTACTTACCTTTTTTTTTGGTTGGCTTATTGTGTTAACCAGGATTTAAGCACAATGTTGAGAGCAACGTTGGTAAATATTTCTTAGTTGTCTGGCGTTGATGATTTCTATGGTGATTCTGATGTTAATCTGTCTTACTCCTTTTGTTGATTACTGTCTTTTCAACAGTAGCTTAAATAAAACATCTTGGTGTTGTATGTCTAATTTACATTTTCTTTGAACATTGTGCTCTCTCAATTTACACATTTAGTTCTTTTCTCACTTTAGGTTTGTAAGCATTTCATAAATATTTTGTATATCTTCCATTTCATTTGATCAGTTTTCTACTCCAGCCACACCCCTTTTCCTGGAACCTACCTGCTTTCTTTACTATGGGGTTCTCTCTGACTTAATCTCTTTGTCTACTTTTGATAGAGTTGTTTCAATGTTTTCCTCTATGAAAAAATTTCAGTTTCAGTGGTGACTGTGATGTTCATTGCTGTCTCTAATTTATTTGTCAGTTTAGAATTATTGTTCTTTGGTCCTTCTATGTTTTTGCAAGTCTACAATCTCAATTAAATATACGTTTTAATATCATGTTTGAAATGTGATATTATTGAATTATTCTTAAGTTGTTCTAGATTTTAAAGTGATTAGGAACAATCACTTCAATTCATGAGTATTTTTCTCAGGGCTGAGCACTTTGTCTACCTTTTATATACCATGTTCTTTTTTTTTTTTTCTCCCCGCTTTTCATCTCTATGGAGTGGAATTGTCTACCATTCTTTCTTTATATCACTCACATTTGAGCAGCAGCTCTCATAGTCTCTTTTCTCTGAAACAGTCTTAGTGATTTTAACTTCTTTTCCCATTGGATATGAAACAATTTCCCCCAAATGAGCACTATTTTGTGAGTGCTTATTTTGTGTGATATAACCTCTTATGTAGCCTAATGGAGGTGGACTGTGGAGAAATGTTACAGAAAAAGATGAGCTGAAATGCTAGTACTTATTTTTAGAAATTCTGTACTCTGTTCTTTTTTCTAAAGTTTTGTTTAATGTCCTGTACCAGGGTTTAGTTCATCTTGTCTGTGAGGAATATCCCATTATTGTGAGGGGACATTTCAAGATCTAGATCATTCTACAATTCTATGTTTAGATCTAAGGCTTTAGTTTTTTCCAGGGAACATAGTCCTATAGTTTACTTCTCCCCTTTTATCTCCCCCTCCCTCAAATCCTTTATACTATCACATTAAACATAAAAAGACTGTGGTGTGGTGAAAATGACACTTGATTGTGAAACCGGAGTTCTGATTTGAAGATCTGGTTTTGACCTTAGCTATGTGACCTGTACCAAATTCCATTCTTATTTGAAAAATGTTTGCACAGGAAGGTGATGAGAGGAAAATGATTTCAACAATATGACTTCCACAGTTTATTTTAGTGATAATGTTCCATAACTATGAATTTCTGAAATTCCTGAATCAATGGCTAAACATAAAGTGTTGAAGCTATAAAACTTTAGGTAGGTAGAAAATTACAAATAATTAAGTCTAATAGTTATAGATAACATTTATATGGATAGC
This sequence comes from Ailurus styani, assembly GCA_002007465.1. Lineage (NCBI taxonomy): Eukaryota > Metazoa > Chordata > Mammalia > Carnivora > Ailuridae > Ailurus > Ailurus styani. The sequence continues at coordinate 1,403,243 of LNAC01000444.1, read as the reverse complement.
AAAAGCCTTGATATTTAGAGGTATATGAATGAATAGGTTTGCATACCTTATGGCAGCATTAAATAATGAGGTTTTTATTTAAATAAATATACTGATAAAATTAAGTGGCAAATTGAGGAATTAGCTGATTATTTAGTCTCCCTCATACTTTTACCTGAAGTTTAGGCAACTAAGCACTGGAAAAAAATTACCATCTAAGCAAACCAATTGAGATTGCATTTTTGTAAGCAAATTTGATACCTACATATAACCAAACAAGTGACTTTTTGTAGGATAAAAGAGCAAGCCAAATTATATCTGATCCAGATCATTTTGTCCTAATTGACACCATGTCTATCTTACAGTTTTCTTTATATTTAAAAACAAATTTGTCTTTGGACTAGCCTGCTTTTTTAGAGTGATGGGCACTATGTTGTGAATTAATCCTTTATGCCATTTCTTTTTAGTTAACCTGGAAAAATCTCCACATTGCTTCACTTTTAGGAATAATAGAAAGAGGGAGCTAGGAGGGGTTGCTTTTGTCATGTGGTAGTGGCATCATATGATATTCCCAGTCTGACCATACATGAATGACTTAAGTGGAAGATTTATTACGAGGAATATTTTCCTTACTTAAAAACTCTATTCTTACAGTGAAAGAGTAAGATATGGTTCTATTTGTAAACAACTGAAGCATAATATCTGCAATACATCATGTAAAGGTATAATCACTGTCAAAGTGCCAAGGTACCATCACAGAAAGTGACTGCTGTAATTGACAGAGATGGTGATCAGGCTTCAGAACCATTTGCTGATTGCATATTCATGATTCCACTTTGTAATATGCTGCAGTTACTCTGTGAGTTATTCTAAATGGATGTTTTAACATCACTAGACTGACACTATGTATTCTGAAATTTGCAAGTCTAATCTTTAACACATCTCTTTCTGCTTTGTCTTGGAACGTCTAACTCGTGAAATGAGAACTTAGCGATTGGCCTGAATAAGAGGTTGCATGTTTGTGCCATTGAAACAGTGCAGTCAAATGAATTCAGCCCTTTTTGAATTCAGTCCTTAAACTCTGTCTTTTTACAACTTTAAAGTAAACATTGGCAGTCAGTTAAAACCAACTTCTAAATGCAGCGTTTCTCATCAGCTCCTTTACATGGCCAGTCTCTCACTGAGAGGTACTTAGATAGTTATGGACAATATTTTAAATACTGTTTCCCCAGTGAACTCATCTATAGTGTTTTCAACCTATGTGTCATGTAGTGTTTCCCCCACCTTGACAAATTGATTTTGATATATATGAAGAAAATCTATAAATTATCCTCAAATAGTGTGGAATGTATATTTACAAAATGTAAATATATTAGCATTATATGGGAATGAAATGCAAATAGTATAGAGAATAATATATAATGTGTCCCAATAATGAACTTTTGATTTAATCTCTTTTCCTCATTATATCTGGAAAAACTGACTGGGTTTATGAAGAAACCTATAAATTGTACCACAAACTTCTTCACTAGGCTGAAGGAGAGGTTAAGAGAAGATGTGAAAAGCCAAGAAGCATTTAGAGGAAAGAAGAATTAAGTCCCTTTTAAAAAAAAATTAGGGCTTGTTGAAATTTTACTTATGTTCTTAATTTAACGTAATACAAAAAATCCAGATTGATAAATAGATTTTAAAAGGAATAGGATTTTAAAAAATTAAAAATAAAAGGAATAGGATTTAGAACAGGTATGTTTCTACTGGTTTCGAAATTTGATGTAGTATTTCTCTAGTGTTTTAATTCTATAAGAAAACACTCATAACTATAGTTCTTTTTAAAGATTTTATTTATTTATATGACACAGAGAGAGATTACAAGTAGGCAGAGAGGCAGGCAGAGATAGAGGAGGAAGCAGGCTCCCTACTGAGCAGAGAACCCGATGTGGGCCTCGATCCCAGGACCCTGAGATCATGACCTGAGCCGAAGGCAGAGGCTTTAACCCACTGAGCCACCCAGGTGCCCCTAACTATAGTTTTTAAAATAAGCACTTTATTAAAATATGGCATGGATATATAAAAATACATAAATATAGAGGCATAGAAATCAAGAANGTTTTTAAAATAAGCATTTTATTAAAATATGGCATGGATATATAAAAATACATAAATATAGAGGCATAGAAATCAAGAATTCATGGCTCCGTGAGTCTTTGTAAAGTGCACATAGCTGTAACACTTTAGATTTAAAAACTATTCTATAAAGTAGTATCTACCTTTCAAGAAGATAAGAATACAGGATATTGTAAGTATACTTTTTCCAAACTACATCCCTTAACATCAGAGTCAAGGAGTAATTAAATAAGATTGAGATTATCTCTGGGGTAATTTTAGAGTAGACGTGATCATACTTCTATAGATCATTTGTCTGTAAGAGACCTGGATTTAAACGAAGTCAAAAGGCTCTTCTGTCTGGAAGTTTCGTAAAACCACGTTGGTAGAAACAATTATGAGTAAGTTGTGCTAATCATAATGAAACTCATGAGATAATTCTCAACCCAAATCATAGTTTAATTTCTATAATTACGAGTAATCTCCCCAATTAGGTGGACATAGCACATCTTAATGCTTATATTTTTCCTTCATAGCTTTATGCAGATGCTGCTTTCTAAACTTTATAAGCCAAATGCACCTGAAGACTGCCAAAATAATTTCAAAAGCCATGAACTCCATTCTGTATTAGAAAGACTATTTCCTTTTTTTTTTTTTTAAAGATTTTATTTATTTATTTGACACAGAGAGAGATTAGATCACAAGTAGGCAGAGAGGCAGGCAGAGAGAGAGAGAGAGGAGGAAGCAGGCTCCCCGTTGAGCAGAAAGCCCGATGCGGGCCTCGATCCCAGGACACTGAGATCATGACCTGAGCTGAAGGCAGAGGATTTAACCCACTGAACCACCCAGGCGCCCTAGAAAGACTATTTCCAAAGAGTTATTTAAATTGAAAGAGAACCCTTGGAAAAATTAATTTAAAGAACAAACTAATATCATTAAAAGATTTCCCTTTCATTTCATGTCCCATCTTATTCAATAAATAATTATTTAATTTCTGTTGTGTGCCAGGAAAATTATAGGTATTTTGGATAAAGCCATTTAATAGACAAAATTCTTGCCCTTTTAGAACTTACATTCTTTAAAGGTGGATGATGATAATTGAAGTATACTAATAAGCATGAAATGTGGCAGACTGATCAGATTTTTTGGCTTCAGTTAATTACCTTTCAATATGTAATCCCCTTTATAGAATGGCTTTTCACAAACCTTGAATACAGGCTAGTTTTAAAATTTGTTTTGGAAACTAGAATGTGATGGAAGTGACAGTGTGGTGGTTCCAAACCTTGGCCAAAGATGTCTAATACATTTCTACTCTCTCTCTGTGAATACTCCCTCTCCCATTAGAATAAGGTGAGAGGCCATCCTGAACCAAGATGCTCCCATCCAAACCAAAGGTAGAAGTCAGATGATAAGTGAGCTTAGCCAAGAAAACGGAGTCAGAGTTTGTAGTGGTTTCAGCAGAACCACCTAGGCTAACCACAGAGTCATGAGTAAAAACAAACATTTATTATTTATTATTGTTTGCCATTGAATCTTAGTGGTCATTTGTTATTATGCAGTATTACTGTTCCATTAAATAATGGAGATGCATGTGATACACAGATAATGAAGGTGACAAAGGGGAAAAAGTGAATAAGAGACAAGGTTGCAAAGATTGGGAGTAGGAGAGATGGCCAGAAATGCCTCAGTAAAAATCCAAAGGAAAAATATGAAGCAAGTGAGGGAGTAAGCCAAGTGTATGTCTGGTGGAAGGCCATTCTGGGGAAATAGGGAACCCAGAGAGCCAAGGCCCTGAGTAAATAGAATGGCTGGAGTTTTTGAAGGACTGCAAGCCCATCCGTGATGCTAGATTAGAATGTACTAAAAGAGTAAAAAGATTTGAGATCAAAGTCTTGCAAGACAAGGAGGAGGTCAGATCATGTAGGATTTGGTAGGTTATTGTAAAGTGTTCAGGTTTTCTCTGAGTGAGATGGGAACATATTGGGGACATTGATGAATAAGTTCTGATGTAAATTTTACCAGTATCACTCTGCACTTGCTTTAAAAATAGATTACAGTGGATCAAGAATGGTAGAAAGATAAATTAGGAAACAATAAAAGAAGAGGATAGTAGTGCTAACATCCATTCATGATAAAAACTCTAAGTAAACTAGGAATTGAGAATGTTTTCAACCTGATGAAGACTATCTACAAAACTCCTACAGTTAAAATCATACAATGGTGAGAAACTTAAAGGTTTCATACTAAGACTGTGTACAAGGCGATGAGTTCCCTTCTCATCACTCTTTTTCAACGTCATACTAGAAATTACTGCTAATACAATAAGACAAGACAAAATAAAAGTAAAAATTGGGAAGAAAGATATAAAACTGGTCACAGATGACACAATTATCTATGTAGAAAATCCAAAAAAAAAAATAAAAAACATCTCCTGAAATACTAAGCAATTATAGCAAGTTTGCAGGATACGAGATATACAAAAATCAATTTCTTCCCTATATATCAACAATGGAAAAGTAGAATTTGAAATCGGAAACAAAATATCATTTATATTAGCATACAAATAAATGAAATACTTGGGTATAAATCTAACAAAATATGTACAAGATCAAAACTACAAAACTCTGATGAATGAAATGAAGGAACTTAATCAGTGGAGAAATATTCCATGTTTATGGATAGGAAGACTCAATATTGTCAGGGTGTCCGTTCTTTCCAGCTTGATCTATGATTCATATAATCTTAACAAAAATCCCAGCAAGTTATTTTGTGATACACATGAAGTGATTCTAAAGTTTATATGGAAAGGCAAAAGACTCAGAATAGCCAACACACAATATTGAAGGATAAAAACAAAGTTGGAGGAAAAGAAAAGAAAAAAGAAAACAGAGATTAATCCCATGACCTAATCCTATAGAAAACCTATACAAAAAAAAAAACAAAAAACTCAGAACGAATCACAGACTTAAATGTGAAACATGAAACTGTAAAACTTTAAAAAAGAATAAGAGAAAACCTTCAGGTTCTGGAGCTAGGCAAAGAGCTCTTAAACTTGATATTAAAAATATTACCCATAAAAGGAAAAACTGTTAATTGGATCTCATCAAAATTTAAAACATTTGCTCTACCAAAAACCTTGTTACAAGTATGAAAAGAATAAGCTACAGACTAAGAGAAAATATTTGTAAGCCACATATCCAAAAAAGGATTGGGACGTAAAGTATATAAAGAAATGAAAAAACCTCAACAGTAAGAAAGCAGTCCAAATAGAAAATGGGCAAAAGTAATATACAGACAGTTTATTGAAGAGGATGTATAGATGACAAATAAGCACATAAAAATGTTCAACATTACCATTAGCCAAATGCAAATAAGGCCATGATGGAATAGCTCTGCATATCTATCCAAATGGTAACATTTTAAAAAATGCTGGGGATGATAAGGAGAAATTGGATCACTTTTACACTGCTTGTGGGAGTACAAAATGGTAAGGCCACTCTGGAAAACAATTTGATGTTTCTTTTTTTTTTTTCCTAAGATTTTATGTATTTATTGAGAGAGAGAGAGAGAGCATGAACAGAGGGGAAAGGCAGAAGCAGATTCCCTGCTGAGCAGGGAGCCAGATACAGGCCTCAATCCCAGGGCCCTGGGATCATGACCTGAGCCTAAGGCAGACACTTAACCAACTGAGCCACCCAGGTGTCCCAATTTGATGTTTCTTATAAAGCACTCGACTATCCTATATGACTCAGCAGTTGTACTCTTGAACATTTATCCCAGAGAAGTGAAAACTATATTCACATAAAACATTCTTAACAGTCTTATAGATAATAAACATAAACTGGAATCAACTCAGATGTTCTTCTATAGGTAAATGGTTAAATTGTGGTGCATCCATACCATGGAATATTAATTAGTAATAAAAAGGAACAAATATTGACAAAAGCAACAACTTGAGTGAATCTAAAGCAGTATTAATAGGTTATGTACTCTATGATTTTATTTATATAATACTCTGAAATGACAAAATTATTTAGATGGAGGACAGATTAGTGGTTACCAGGGATCAGATAGGGGTTGAGATCGGGGAAAGAAGGTGGTTGTTATTGTAAAAGGGCAACAAGAGAGATCCTTGTCGTGATAGAGTTGCTTTGTGTTTTGAATATGGTGGTAGGAACGCAAACCCCCAAATGTGATAAAACTGTATAAAACTGCATATGCGCGCACACACACACACACACACACACACACACACACACACACAAAGTACATATAAAGCTGGTGAAATCTGAATAACATTTATGGATTATACCATTGCCAATTTCCCGGTTGTAATATTGTACTGTATTGTACAGTTACCAATGGGAGAACCTGGCTAAAAGGTACTTGCATTATTTCTTACAACTTTATGTGAATCCATACCTCAAAGTAAATAGTTTAATTAAATCATAGTTAAATATATAATTATCATATGATCAATTACACTTTACCCATGAAAAGATAATATATGTCCGTGGAAAGATCTGTACACAAATGTCCATAATAGTATTATTGATAATAGTGAAAATCTGGAACTAATCCAAATGCCCATCAACAGATGAATGAATACATAAATTGTGGTATATATCTATACAGTGAAATTCTGTTTGGCAGTAAAAAGAGCAAATTTCTGGTACACAAATAACATGGATGAACTTCAAAAATATGTCGAGGGAGAAAAAAACGGATACAAAAGAACAATTACTATCTGAATTCATTAATATGCATTTCTCGAATAGGCAAAACGAATCTATATTATCAGAAAGTTTAGTGGGCTTGTCCCAGGGAGGAAGTTTGAATGCTCCTGGTCAGAAGGGAACTTTTTGATAAGTGATGAAATGATCTGTATTTTGATTATAGTGATGATTTTAAGGGTGTATACATTAATCAAATTTTATGAAATTATATAATTAAAATCATGTCTTTTATGTGAAAGATACATCAAAAAAGGTGATTTAAAAGAAAAATTACATTATTGTGAGGAAAATCATATGAAGTTATGTACTTATTTCATGTAAAGAAACTCTCTCAGGGGACGCCTGGGTGGCTCAGTTGGTCAAGTGTCTGCCTGGGCTCAGGTCAAGATCTCAGGGTCCTGGGATCCAGCCTGCTTCTCCCTCTCCCTCTGCCACTCCAGCTACTTGTGCTTTCTCTCTCTCTCTCTCTCTCTCTCTCTCAAATCAATAGATAAAATCTTAAAAAAAAAAAAAGAAAATCTCTCAGATATGGTGACATTTGACCAGAGACATGAAATAAATGAGGGAATGAGAAAATATCTTAGTGAGAAATACTCTGTGCAGCAAGAACAGAAAATATACAAGAGATCCAGCTTAGTGTGTTGACATCTCTCTGAGGCCAGTGTGGCTAAGGTGAGGGAACCTAAGTAAGTGGTAAGAACCAAGGTTGTATGTGCAAGATAGATGGGAGAGCAGGATGGGCACGGGTCATTCAGTCATTCAGGCTGTTACTCTGAGTCAAACGGTTAACCTTCAGAAGCAGAAGAATAACATGCTCTAATTATGTTTTAATGGGATTTACTTTACCTATTGGTAAAGAATAGTGTCAGATCATATCATATGGCAAATTATATTTTCTTTCCTTGAAGATCTTTAGTTCAGGTTTCATTTCTATTAAATGAGTATTTGTTCAAGTCCCAAGAATCAACTTGACGCTCAAGATGTTCTCCTGTGAGTTCACTTCAGAGCCTGTCTACTAAAATAAAACAGACTCTCTCAACTTTTCTATTACCTTGACATTTTCAAGATAGAAGCTTATTGTTATAGAGATTCTGAAACTAATAAAACAAATAATTACAAAAAACTTGGTATGAAAAATATCCAAGTAACTGCATCAATGGTTGTAAAAATCTCCAAAATGACTTCAAAATGATTACATATGATACACATTTGAGGGAATTTGTTGGTGCTTTTAAAAATGATTTGTTCTGGGCGCCTGGGTGGCTCAGTGGGTTAAAGCCTCTGCTTTCGGCTCAGGTCATGATCTCAGCGTCCTGGGATCGAGGCCCACATCGGGCTCTCTGCTCAGCAGGGAAGCCTGCTTCCTCCTCTCCCTGTCTCTCTGCCTGCCTCTCTGCCTACTTGTGATCTCTCTCTCTCTCTCTCTCTCTCTCTCTCTCTCTCTGTGTTAAATAAATAAATAAAATCTTTAAAAAAAAAAAAAATGATTTGTTCTGTGTGTGAATAAAAATACCCCAGCCCCAAGAACAGCCACATGGTGCCATCAGAGAACATAAGTCACAAAACACGTGATTAACAAAACAGTATCAGGTCAATACAAATCAGATAATTTTGCTAATGACTGCCATGCTTGGTAAAAATAGACAGTGAGCTCTCTTCTGGCATCATTAACAAGCACATGCCTAACATAGAAATTATAGTAAATAGAAAATGGGAAAAGAACAAGAAGAGTAGCAATGAGGAGGCGGAGAGAACTGGAACAGTTGCTCATACACAGAGCCTAGCTTTTAGCCCATCAGTAAAGTGCGAGGAAGAAAACTGCAAAAATAACCACTCAACACACATGGCTCGGCAGGGTCCAAAATCAGGTCACAGCGAACCCAAACACCTTTCTAAGAAAGAATCAACTTATTGACAACCATTCTAGAAAAGTGTTAACCAGGTGGTTATTAGAGAGTCAGTTTATGTGTTCAGCCTTAACAGACTTAATTCTATTTCTTGGTCTTTTATAAACAACTTGGATTCCTTCTTTGAAAAAGTATTAAAACAAATAAATGTGGTGTTATTTTCGAGAAAAAAAGTGAGTGCTTGTCTATAATTAAGTGTATTCTCTCTCTCTCTCTCTCCATACTGACATTGATATATGATGTGTTTGTCCATTCTGGAAAAAAGTCCTTTCTCAACCAGCTTATCTCTCATCATTAATAGCAGAAAATCCTGTAACCATTTCATCCATTATTAAGGTAGTGATAGTTAGCTAAAAAACAAAAATTTGGGGCACCTAGGTGGCTCAGTGGGTTAAGCCTCTGCCTCCGGCCCAGGTCATGATCTCAGGGTCCTGGGATCGAGCAAGGAGCCTGCTTCCTCCTCTCCTCTGCCTGCCTCTCTGCCTACTTGTGATCTCTCTCTCTCTCTGTGTCAAATAAATAAATAACTAAATCTTTAAAAAAACAAAACAAAGCAAAAAAAAAAAAACCCCAAAAAATTTATCAGTGTCCTCTGTGACTGACTCAAAAATTGCTTGCAAATGCACATTCATTTAGCAAACATTTCCTCGTAGCCTACGGTGAGCAGGGGACACAGGGGCAGATAAAATCAAGTTTCTTCTATCAGCAGAATCCATTGTGGGAGATAGCATATAAATATATAATTAAATTACCTAATGCAGTTTAAAATTTACTGACCCCAAGACACTTCTCTGGAGCCCTCAGACTAGGTGGTTTATCTTGTTATACACCAGTAGAGTACCTTACACTCATCCTTACATATTTGAAATTCATTCATTCATGCAATAAATTATTTTGGGTTTTTTTGTAATAAATTATTTCTGAGCACCACTTAGCACGTGCCTGACGTTGGTCTAGGTTGTGGGTGATATCCAGAATAATAAGCAAATGCACTACCGTCATTGAGCTTATCTTTTGTTGTTGGAGAGAGAGAAATAATAAAAAGATGATATAATCTTAAGTAATGCTAGTCATTAAGAGGAAAAATGAACAGGGCAAATGGTTAGAGAGTAATAGAATAAGGATTATTGTAGATAGGTATATTTCAAAAGGCCTATTTAAGGGGGTGAAATTTTTCAGAGACCTAAATAAAGTTTTATCAGTTTTCTATTATTGCTGTAACAAATTACCACAAATTTAGTGGCCTAAAATAATGCAGAATTATTATCTTAGAGTTCTGTACATCAGAAGTCTTACATGGGTGTCACTGGGATAAAATTAGTGTCAGGTGAGTTGCATTTCTCTGAAGACCCCACCAGGGAATTCGTTTCCTCACTTCTTCCAGATTCTAGAGGCTGTCCACATTTTTTGGCAACAGGGTACCTTTCTTCCATCTTCAAAGCCAATGGATCAAGTCTTTTTATATCACATTTTTCTTACCTTCTTCCATCATCATATCTTTCTCTGATAAACTCTCCATCTTAAGTCCTTTAATACAATTCAGATTTTCAAAGCCCCTTTTGCTATGTATAATAACATATTCACAGGGCCTGGGGATCAGGACATGGACATCTTTTAAGACGGGGTGCATTATTTTGCTTAGCCTTTTAAGATGGGGTGCATTATTTTGCTTAGCATGAAAGTGAGTAAGTGTTCCATGTGAAGATCTAGAGAAAGAGCCTGCGGGGCACCGGTTGGCTCAGTCGATTAAGCATCTGCCTTCAGCTCCAGTTGTAGTCCTAGGGTCCCGGGATCCTGCATCTGGTTCCTGGCTCAGCAGGGAGCCTGCTTCTCCCTCTCTCCTCTGCTCATGCGCTCTCTCTCTCTCTCAGATGAATAAATAAAATCTTCAAAAAAAAAAAAGAAAAAAGAGAAAGCATGCGAGGAAGAAGCAGTAGGCAAGTGCAAAGACACTGAAGTGAAATGAAATTGATGTGTTTGCAGCTGCAAGATCAGTTTGTCTGGAGTGGAATGACAGAGCAGTAAGTAACAATAGCTGTGGATAAAGCAGGGACCAGGTAAAGTAAGGCCTCAAAGCCACACTAATATTACTTTTATTTTTATTATTATAAAAAAAAATCACAAGAAGGCTTTGGAAGTTATGATGACATGACCTGTTGACTTTGTTCATGTGTATGTTCACTACTAGAATATGAGCAATTTGAGGGTAGGGACCATGTCTGTCACATTCACTGGCAGGTCTCTAATAATCCGATTTAGTTCCTGACTCAGAGTAAGTCCACAGTAAGCATTATTTGGCCAATTTATAAATGAACGAGTTATGTGGACCACAGTGAGTAACAATAATTTTCTCCTTGCCTCTCTTCCATCTATCTTCCTGTGTTCCCATCCTCTCCCTCTTCTCCCGATTTCTCCCTTCCTGCCATCCTCCTGACCTTCCTTCCTTCCTCTCTAATATGGGTACTATGAGCACTTAACATGAAATGCCTAGGCAAGTAGAGAATGTGATGTCTGTAGGATAGAAGCATATGTATCTGAAAATAAGAAAAGATTCAACTTATTGCCAAGACATCAGCTCTAGTCTGATGACTCTTCGTGATGCATGTCTTACCAGATTAAAGGTTATGATTTGGCCAGAGGAAGTACTGCAGTAACTAGATGTAGAAGATTCTTTGCTTTCTTTTCAGTCTACTTCCTTCCATACAGTTTGTAAAAGCCACACTTGGATTAATTGGTTGCTAAGAATTTTCAATGTTATCAGATGGGGCTATACCCTGTAGCCCTTGTCAGGCTTGTCAAGACCACACACCAAATATGAAGACACAGTTACTATTTATGTCTTCTGATTTTTCATAACCCATATCAAAAATAGACATAAAGTTTCCTCCATATTCAACTTTTACTAACAGTCACTGACTATTATGTGGCTGTTAAGCTAGGGTCTCTCTGCACATTATTTCATCTAATTCCCACATCAACCTATTAATAGGAGTTAAAGACCTATTTTGCCCATTTCAGGAAATCAGGTATAAAAGTTTAATTAAATAAGATGTACAAAGTTGTGTATAATAAGCTACTATTTATCTAAGAAAGAGAAGAATACAAATATTTGTCTCTGTGTGGAGCAGATATTACTTTTTTTTAAAAAAACAATGAAAATACAAAACCAAAAGCAGAAATAGCTTTCTATTGAGGAGAAAATGTTACATATTAGAGGAAACATGGATAGTAGGTCTTGAAAAACAGACTTCTCCAAATTTAATTGATCTGTAGATTTGACTCATATACATATTTTGAATAATTTTACAACTAAATTATGTATACAACAATCCATAAAATGAAAGCACAAGGAAATAAATAAGCCTATTGTTCAATTTAGTGGCATGACCACACAAAGAGAAGTTACTTCAAATGATTTTAGCATATGATAATGCAACTGTATGTCCTGAGAATGAGAGGGATAGAATAAAAATTCTTAAACTCTTCTCAGTAGTTATATTATAGGTGGTGGTGTTAGTGTTACTGTGCTGAGTGTTATTGTGTTTGTTTGGTGGAATAAAACAAAAGGATTATGTTATGTTGCTGAGTTCTTAAATTTCTCATTCTGAAGAAAGGTATGTGAGATTGGTGAGATTAACTGAAAGTATGTGCTCCTGAATTTGAATTGAAATTATCAGTTATGAGCTCAGGTTTTAAAAAAACAAACAAGAAATTTACATATTAGGTGTCTAAAAAATAATTAAGCCACTTGTGACTTTTAGTAAGTGCTTATAAAGGCAAATTATTATTATTCTCAGTTTTGAGTGTATTACTAAGATATCTTACTGAAAAAGAGCAGCTAATATTCAATCTGGCAAAACATCATTTCTGCTTAAATGCTTTGCGGAAGAGTCCAGTAACGTGCAGTATATTGACGATGTCAGACAGAAACAGTAATGGTAATGGAGAGAATGAATTCTCCTTACCCATCTCAGCCAGGCCTGGAGGATCAGTGAGGTTTGTTGGGAAATACTATTTTAACTAATAATTTCCACATCTGTCTATATCTAGTATTTTGCAAGAGCTATCAGTGAATCATTTACCCTCATGTGCATCTTTAATTATCCCTTCTATTGTCTGAGATGGAAGTGGCCATGTGAAGTTCCATGTCTACACGAGGTTTGCACAAGAGACAAAAACAGAGTTAGTATTTCCATCTGTAGCCATTTTGTCAGTTCATCCAAATAGGTTTCATGTTGATTTGCCCTTAGGCAATTCTAAGGTATCCATCCACATTAAAACTTCTGGAGCGTATCTGGATGTATTGGTGTAAATGTATGCATGTGTGTGTATGCATGTGAATGTGGGCACTGTGTATGAGAGGGTGTAGGGGAAGACTAGGCAGAAGGAAGTCCACACTAGAAATATGTAGACATGGATTTTAGCCCTCATGCTATTCATAGCTTTACAGTGTATTTTTGGGCAAGTCACTGGTTTCTCATTTTCCTCACTTTTAAAATGTTTACTATGTACTAGAAAGAGGGTGAGATGGTTAACAAAATGGCTAACATGTAGCACTGGCCCTTTAACAAATCACACTCTACATAGTGTGGTGGAGGAAGTAAACATGTAAATTCATGGTCCTGGTGAGAAGTAGCATTTATTCAGTTCTCATGTGATACGGACAATGGCCTGTATTTGTTATCTAATTTATATGTCATAGCAACCCAGTGAGATATGTGCTATTGTTATTCATGTATTGGCCTAGGCACAGAAAAGGGAAAGGGCAGTTCAGAGACAGATGGGATTAGTGTGGCTGGACTTAAGGACATTCAGGCTTGGCTGAGGAACAGGAAGAAAGGAGAGTAAATAACAGGCAAGAAGTAGCCATTTGGGGGAATATGATGAAGAATCCTATAAAGTACTACTACTCAAATTTTAGTATGTATGTGAGTGACCTAAGGTTCTGTTTCCACAGAAGATCATGATTACAAAAGTCCTGAGAAGAGCCTGATATTCTGAATTTCTAGCAAACTCAGAGGTGATATTGCTGATCTTTGAATGGAAAGATTATATATGATACAAATAAACATAGATTTTATCTAGCATGTGTTATGGAGATGCTATTGAATTCTTATGGGCAAGGGAAAACTATGGCCAGATTTGTATTTCAAAAAGTAATTTTTGACTCACTCTGGAAGATGGCTTTCTTATCTTTCATACAGAAATGTGTAGGACCAAATAAGATAAATTAGGTTTTGAAAGTATTCATTGCCTAACAGATATTGTCAGCTACAGTAATCATCCTTCCTTGATAGCTAATCTTTTAGACATATTCTGAAAAATAAATGAGATAAGCACCCAATGATTCTAAGTGAAATTTCAGATACTAGATTGATTCATACTTTTGTATGATTTTTTTAGTTGCCTATGAGCATGATTGGTTGATATTTTGCATTGATAGAGATCTACTATTTGTTTTCCAAATGGGACAAATTTAGGCTTATGAAGGAAAAGAAGGCTGTTGTGCCTGCCAAATGGTTTAGACACAGCAAGCAGAGACTTAACCACTCAGCGGGGTCTCCATCCAATAACTGTGCCTGCTGTGTATGTGTCTGTCCTGCACTTCAAAGGAGCCAAATGTGAACAAGGGCCCTTGAGATTCATAATCAGTAACTCCTCCAGCCCTTCCAGAGATATGCACCATTTGGTTCAAAAGCAGAGCAGTAGCACAGTTGTAAAAGGACAGGATATTTCTTTTCCCAAAGGGTGGTGAGTCAAAGAAACATGTATTAATTATTATTGGCAAGTGTATAAGCCCTCTCATTAAGACCTAAAAGGGACTTTAGAAATACAGGACTGCTGCTTTTACAAATTGGTCACTTGAAGAACACATGAAAATATTTGCTCCAAATCACAGACTTTAACATGGAGGGTTGGGTATAAAAGACTACTCTACACTTCTAGGAATACAGCTTCCTTGAGAATAGATGCAACACTTTGATTTCTCCTAAATACAGACTTTCAATTCCAAACACTTAATGAATATTTTCACTTTTATTTCTCTTCAACATGCTCATGTTCTCATGCTTTCATGATCTGAATTTAACTTGTTAGACTTCTCCTTGCACCAAGCCAAACATGTGTCCCTTCTTTCATTTTCTTGCTCTGATTGCAACATAAAATGCATCCAGCTACCCAAAGCCAGAAAAGTCAAAGTATCCCTGACTTGCAGATGTGTGGATTGGATTCTGATTGTCATAGAAATCAGAAAAATGAGCTAATGTACATACCTCCACCCAGTTCTCAGTTTGAATTCTGGGTGGCATATATGGAGAAGATTTTTGAAAACTGAAGTGATGATTGAAACATGGCCCACGGAGTTGAGCTGTATATTGTGGCCTGAACCTATCTGTGTCAAGTGCCTGCAAAAATATCACTATCCATTGAATTTAAACAGGACCCAGGGTGTTACAGTGTATTATTCAGAAGGTCTAGAACACAATTCACAATTACTCAGCATACAAAGAATCATGANAACTGTGTCAAGTGCCTGCAAAAATATCACTATCCATTGAATTTAAACAGGACCCAGAGTGTTACAAAGTGTATTATTCAGAAGGTCTAGAACACAATTCACAATTACTCAGCATACAAAGAATCATGAAATTTTCAACTTGTGCCGCAAAAGATAATCAACAGATGCCAATGACAACATGATACAGATGTTAGAATTGTCTAATAGAGACTTTAAAGCAGATATCTTAAAAATACTAAGGGAGCTAACATGAACACTCTTGAAACAATTTTAAAATAAAATGTAGCTGCAAAAGTATAAAAGATATAAAGAAGAACCAAATGGAAAGTTACCAACTAAAAATTATAATGGCCAAAATAAAAAGTTCATTGGAAGGACTCAATATCAGAATGAAGATGATGGTCCATGAATTTGGAGATAGATCAATAAAAATGATCTAACCTGAATAATAGAGATAATGATCTTAAAAAGTGAACAGAATTTGAGGCAATTGTTAAGGAATTTTTATCATCAGCATTCCCAGAAGGAGAGAGAGAGAAAAAAAGTATGGTGCTAAAAAACTTTTTAAGAAATAATAGCTGAAAACTTCCCAAGTGTGATGAAAGTGTAAACCTATATATTCAACAGGCTGGGGGAACCCCAAACAGAATAATCTCAAAGAAATTCATGGCTAGACACATAATAATCAAAATACTGAAAACACAAAATAAAGTCTTGAAGGCATCCAGAAATGTGACATATTACCAATAAAGGAACAATGGTTCAAAATAATAGACTTTTTCATGGAGACTGAAAGGAAGAGTGTACAATAGCTTTAAAGTATTGAAAGACAGGGACGGCCATGCCATAATTCTACATCCAGTGAAATACCCTTTAGAAATGAAGGTGAAGTAACATTTGATGTGAGCCATCTGCTTGGTACAAGCAGGTGAACCCCCTCTGCAAGACATGGGGCACCACCCTCCTGCAAGGCGAGGAGAATCGCAATGGGTAAAGCATTAATCACCCCCTCCCAGTTAAAAGCGGCTTGCGGTTCAAAGGACGCCGAATGCTATGAATAGAGAGAATGGGTTAGATTTGTTGAGCATTAGTCAAACTTACTCTTAGTATGATTCACCTTTTCCCTATATAGATGATTTACTCCCTCTATAAGCAAGCCTAGATAGAGTCCTGAAATATTGCCAGATAAGGTCTGGCACCATATTGTCCCTCCCCCAGGATAAATAGCCTTTTACCTCAAGACATAATGACTAATGAATCTGTACCAAACCAGTGATTTAAGTCAGAACTAGGTGAGACCTTAAAACAAAGGAACAGGACGGGAGCTCTGTTAAAACTATGCAGGCTCCAGGAGACTTATGATACAGATAAGAAAAGCAGACCTCATCAATCCGGCCTCTGGGAAAACACCAAGCTCATCTACCAAGGCTCCTTTGATCAATGAACAAACATCTTAGTAATGTCTTTGATCACCCTCTGTTATAATGATATAAATAAAGGACCCTGAGCCCTGAGGTTTTGGGGAGACACCTGAAACATCATTCGAGTCCATCTCCTCATTTCGTATCGCCTACGCTATCCTTTCCTTCGGGGACCCTGACTGTTGCTGGAGCTGGACTTCGGCAAACATTCTTGAGAGCTTGTTTGGAGGTTCTAGCCGGGGAGCGCAGCTACTCGTATACCCTTGACCGAAGAACGGTCCTCTCCTCTCTCCGGGAAGGTCGTCCTCTTCGACCGAGCGCACAGCTTCGGGAGGGACGCACATGGAGCGGTGAGGGAGGAAGGGGACACCCGCCTATCCAGCCAGATCAGCCGAATCAACCCTGGCGATCAATGGGGTGACAGATGTCGCAGCCAGATCGCTCTCACGTCCGTGAAGTAACATTCTTAAGTGAGGAAAAACTAAGATAATTTATACCTACCATACTTGTTCAAAAATAATTGCTAAGGGAAAATCTTAGACACTAGAGAAATGATACCAGAAGAACACCTGGAAAATCAGGAATGAAGAACAACAGGAAAAAAAAAAACTAGGTAAATTTAATAAGCTATTTTCCTTTGAGTTTCTAAAAATACATTTGATGGTTGAAAGCAAAATGTGTAGCATTATCCAATAGGGTTTTTCCACATATGTAGATAAAATATATGAGACAATTACAACAAGTGGAAAGGCAAAGAAATTTATTTGGTGTTAAGTCTCTACATACCAGTTGAAGTGATACAATTGATTCTAAAGAGATTATGAAAGTTAAATACGCAATTTGTAATCCCTGGAGAACCAATGAAATAGAAAAATACAATGGGGCAGAGGAGGCATCATTTCTAACCATAAGGTTTTATTGAAAATAAAGTAAATATGCAAAATATTAACATGTATTAAACTTTGGAAGTGAGTATCTATTGCCCCTGTACTATTTTATGCTTAAAAGAGCTCATAATACGTATTAATTTTAAAATAAATATAGAAAGTAGTTATATGACTAGGTTCCAGTGTGAAATCAAGATAAAATGATCATCTTATTTAAAATATTAAAGGATCTGGTTCTGGTAATAGCATGCAGACTCTTAGCTTGCAGTGTGCAGTTTGGCTTAATAAATGTCCATTTCTTCTAAAATAATAGACATTAATTTTTTTCTGATTGTAAGTGCTATGCATATCTATTGTAGGAAAAGTGAATAAACCAGGAAAGTATAAAGAAGAACACAATCAATTATCAACTCTAATCCTACCATCTAGGAAAAAAAAAATCTCATTTTACACTTTAGCAAATTTCCAAGTTTTTTTTTCAATATTTGTTTATGTAACTGCTATCACTGTAAAAAGTATTTTTACTTTTAGCTCAACTTTAAATCAATCATTACCCTTCTTTCCATGACTAAATTCTTTGTAATCAATAAATAAGAGATCAGATGTTACAAAAAATAAGAATGTTGGGTTTATTTTATCTTATTTTAATTACAGTATAGTTAAAATACAGTGTTATATTAGTTTCAGGTGTACAATATTGTGATTCAACAATTCCATACATCACCCAGTGCTCTATGGGTTGATTTTAAGTAACAAATTTTAATTTCCCCAATTATAATTTATATAAAGAAAGTTCTCATCAAAGCCACAGAATCTTTAAAAACATGAATCATTTTAAATCTTACCTAGGCCATGTTTGAGAGCCTTTGTTTTTGGCTATCAAAATAATTTATGTTTTTTTTCATATCAAAGTTTGGGAATTTAAATAACAGCCAATCTACTCTCAACAGTATGTTTTGTACTTTCTGCCTGGGAGATACTTTTTAAAATATGAACCTTGAATATTCACTGGAAACCTACATTTTGCCAAACGTGGAGTATGACCTTTAAAATTCAGTGAAATAAATCATAGTATTACAGAGAGTACTTTTCTATTAACAGAAGTATACAAGAAGCTATATAGCTTCTTCAAGTTCTTTCCATGAGATTTTTACAGTATTTACAAATAAAGTCATCATGACCACTAGACAAGAAAAAAATGAGGAATCTGGGGGTAAATGCATCAGATGATGTTTAAATAGGCCCCCTTATGGGAAATGAGAACACGCTCCTTGAAATCAACCACAACATAAATAATTAATAGTTAAACAATCTGTAGAAGCAATAACTGCAATAGAGAGAATTTAAATGGTGGATAAATGCATAGCTTCTTAAGTCAGCTTGTTTGGGATAGAATATGGGTTGTGTAATCTAATAGTTGTAATTTTGCACAAGTTAACTAAACTCTGAGTCTTTATTTCCTTTTCTGTAAAGTGGGGATGCATCTAAGATTATATTCAGAATTAAATGAGTTATACATATACATGAATGTAGATAATGTACATAAATCTTCTAAGATGGTATCTGGCTAGGGTAAGCATTATGTAATGTTTGGTGGTGATGGTAGTGGAGGTAGTAGTAGTTGTGAGATATTGAATATAGACATTAGAGTCAGGCACACACAGTTTTAAATCCTTGCTCTTCTGTGTCCTAGTGTGAGCTCTTCAGAACATTATGTAACCCCTCTGGACATTTCTTTGAAATGACAAACTGCATACATATTGATAATTTGGAATTATTAAATGAGAAAATATATGATAAAGCCTTGGCTTATAGAAAACTGTAACTACTATTGTTATCATCATCAAAACCATTATTTTTATTATTAATCAGCAATCACTTGACATCTAAACTAAAAAGCATTTTTTTTAAAATAAAAGAGACAAACAATAAATCTATAGGTTGCCAAAAATCACAAAATAATGTACTCTCATTTAAGAATAGAAACGGTGTTGGTACCATATTTTCCACTGGCATGCTGAGAAACCAACACCATTAAATCAACTTTAGCTATGGAACGTTCAGAATAAAATTTACAGTATGACATACTGTCCTACAAGATTTTTTAATATATTTAATTCTGTGCAAAGAAAACAGAAACCCGCCTTCTTTATTTAAAAAAGGTTTATTGGGTGCCTCGGTGGCTCAGTGGGTTAAAGCCTCTGCTTT
>LNAC01000444.1:1300149-1380120 GCA_002007465.1 Ailurus styani | reverse complement strand
GCCGAGTGATGTTGAGCACTTTCTCATGTGTCTGTTGGCCATTTGGATGTCTTCTTTGGAGAAATGTCTGTTCATGTCTTCTGCCCATTTCTTGACTGGGTTATTTGTTTTATGGGTGTTGAGTTTGAGAAGCTCTTTATAGATTTTGGATACTAGCCCTTTATCTGATATGTCATTTGCAAATATCTTCTCCCATTCTGTCAGTTGTCTTTTGGTTTTGTTGACTGTTTCCTTTGCTGTGCAAAAGCTTTTAATCTTGATGAAGTCCCAATAGTTCATTTTTGCCCTTGCTTCCCTTGCCTTTGGTGATGTTCCTAGGAAGAAGTTGCTGCGGTTGAGGTCAAAGAGGTTGCTGCCTGTGTTCTCCTCAAGGATTTTGATGGATTCCTTTCTCACATTGAGGTCTTTCATCCATTTTGAGTCTATTTTTGTGTGTGGTGTAAGGAAATGATCCAGTTTCATTTTTCTGCATGTGGCTGACCAGTTTTCCCAACACCATTTGTTGAAGAGACGGTCTTTTTCCCACTGGACGTTCTTTCCTGGAAAGATAAAATTTAAGTATAAATGAGGGCCTTGAAATAGTGAACTCATTCTTTAGCTATAAATTGCTGTGATACTAGAGTATCCCAAAACTCAATGAAGAAGTTACAATGGACTCGGAATAATATAATTGTAAGATAAATCTGGAATGTATTGAAACTGAATCAATCCTCCTGGCCACATCTACCTAGGGATTTCTCCAGTTTCTTGGAAGGAAAAGTAGGAAATTCATATTTTACTACATCTTACATTTGTTGATTTTCATTAACTGAATATTGAGCCTATGTAGTATCATTTGATATTTTGATCCCAATTATTTTCAATAAAATCTTTTGGTATTCTTGTAATGACCTAAATTAAAGAAACTTTTTGATATGGGGCAATGGTTCTCAACCCTACCTGTATATTAGAATCACCTGAGGAATGTTTCTAAATGGCCAGTGCCAGCACCAGAATGCTCCCAATGATCCGGATTCTCAGACAAGGTAGGCTTAATTTAACTGAAGTTGTAATTCAACTGAAGTTGTAAGATTAACTGAAGTTGTAAGACACACACTTATAGTATTAGGCGTTCAGTGGTCTTATTTTTTAATCTATGTGCTTTTTAAGTTGCAGTTTGGCCGGGTCACCTTCAAGAGATTAAACCCATGGTCATAGAACACCTTAGGTTCAACTAGCTATGTTTCTCCCACAGCAGGGAATGTATATGACACAGAATGTGATGAAGGGAATTTATGATGACACACTTAGTATTTATAGGAAAGAAAACAGAATTAAAATTATATTAGAGGCAATAGTACTAATTAAAGGTTTTCCGGGCTCCCTGCTGGGCGGGGAGCCTGCTTCCCCCCCCCCTGCCTCCTTGTGATCTCTCTCCCTCTGTGAAATAAATAAATAAAATCTTTAAAAAAAAAAGGGGTGCCTGGGTGGCTCAGTGGGTTAAAGCTTCTGCTTTCGGCTCAGCTCATGATCTCAGGGTCCTGGGATCGAGGCCCGCATCGGGCTCCCTGCTCGGTGGGGAGCCTGCTTCCCCCCCCCCCTCTGCCTCCTTGTGATCTCTTTCCCTCTGTGAAATAAATAAATAAAATCTTTAAAGAAAAATAATAAAGGTTTTCAAGAAATCAGTTCTCACTTGAAAAATGAGAGGGGCACAATATTGGAATGGAGCATCACTAAGCATGCAATGTTAAACTATATAGAAGAACCTAAGTAATGAAAAATAAGAAAACAAGACAATTAATGAATAGCATAACAAACTCAGCCTTAAAGACAAGTCACAACACACTATAATGCAGAGTTGGCAACAGCCCAATGTATGATCTAATACCTTAAGGTTTAAATATAAGACTCACAGAGGACACACATGGTCCTCATTGAAAAACCCACTGGATTTTCTTCTATCTCTGTAGAAATTAACATGCCAGTTATAGGGCTAAAAGAACCTGCATTTAGATATCCGTGTTAAATAAACTTAGGTTTCCACATGGTGGCAGTAAGTAGCTGCTACATGCAAGGGAAAAAAACAAATGCTTTGTATCTTCACAGACTGAAATCTCTGCTATACCAAGATGAGTGTCTGATAAGATTAAATATGCTAGGGAATTTAGAGTCACTGTGAAAAGCCCGTCTTTAAGTTGCCCTCTGGGACCCATGTATTAGCGCACACATGGTACAACTCTGATTATATGGCAGGACCAATAATATCTGGCATCCACAGTCAGGAAGGACATCGAGATTCTTACTCTTTTGGGCTTTACCTATCTCTCCATTTGTACTCCTTGCCAATTCCATGAATAGCACCTGTGCTGTTAGAGTTCACTATTAACTGTGCCATGCCTTACTTTTGTGCCTCTTGTTAAGTTTTCTCAACATGATTAAATCCTGTTCTTCATTCAGGATGCCCATAGGGATCCTATCCCTCTCATCCTCAGTTAGGTTTTCCTCCTCTGAGTGTCTGCCTGCTTATATACATAACTCTGTGCTAATGCTTATCACTCAGCATTGTATTTCCTTGATTCTCTGTTATAATAGCTTGGTTAAGATCTTTCATCTCTGAGATGTTTCAGCACCCATCATAGTCTTGACACATAAAACCGTCCCATTCCATAGCCTTAATGTAGATTTGCTTTTCCCTATTATGGCATCCAGTGATTGTTTTCATTATGATGCTTCCAACAATTATAATGAAAATTTTTTATATCATCATTTCTTTAATGTCTCTCTTCAGCCAGACTCCAGCCTTTGTGAGGGTAACACATGTCTGTTATAGTCATCGTTCTATTACCAACTGCTTTCATGGTTACTGACACATAGGAAACATGTTTGCTTTAGGTTAGATATTTATTTTTGTTAAATAATTAAGTGAATGAATCAAGTAAGGAATGAAGAGGCAATATAAAAGGTAAACTTGACTGATGAATATTTGATAATTCTACAAAATAATTAAACTACATGTAATTGATCAATTTTATTTTAAAATCAGATAGGTCATCCATTTCTGCCTCTTATACTTTAATTATCCTTTATTATGTACATTCATCATGACTTTCGTGAGACCCTAGAGAATTTACAAATCCCTAAAGATCATGCATATTTTCAGTGGGGTGCAAGTGATCAACAGTTTGTTTTAATTAGTTTTGAGTGGGCCTAATCCTATCATATCTAAAATTCAGTTCATTGTTTTCAATGAAAGCTTACCTAGACATGAAAATAAATAAATTGACAATAAACGTATGCAGACATCTATATTCCCATGCTCATTTGGATAAGCAGAATAAATATGTTACATTTCTTGAAGAGGAAAAGATGAACAATATAGTTTATTGCAATATATGTTTTTTTTCTCAGATACGGTTAGCTAGTTAATTAATACTACACCATTTATCTTAGTTTTTGTGTTCAAGTCTTCATACTTACTTTGTCTTAGGCATTGTCACTGATAGCTGAAGGTAGATAGTTGGTGTACAGATTGTAATGTAACACCGTTATCAGCATATCAACCGAAAAGGAACGAAGTCAGAAGAAGGGGAGTTAGAGGAAAACTTGCAGGGATACAGGTAATGGTGGCATACTATGATACCATTCTTTCTTCTGCACCTTGTGCCACTTCCCACTACAATCACCCTGCACCCAAATTGTGAGAAGCAAACATTGCAAGCCTCGACAGATATCATCTGATTGTGAGGTGGGGAGAGAGATGAAAGGAGCAGGCTGAGAAGATCAGAGTGGAGATATCATGATCTAGGTGATCCCAAGAATATCTCGGGGATGGAAACTGGAGGAAACAAGGCTTCCACACAGCCGTTTGATGAAAAGGACATGGATTTGCAGTTGGAGAAACTTCAAATCTCACTGCTTTGTTATTTGTGCAACTTTAGGAAGAAATATTTATTCTCGTAGGCCCCAATTTTTTCTTTAATAAACATGGTGATAGTATTATTTTTTTGTGTATTTTTGTGAATATGGAAGGAACATAGTTGACCCTTGCTAAATATTCTGTTTCCTTTCTCTCCTTTGTCACATAAAAGCCATGGCTTTGAGTTTGTTATCATTTACTCTGAAAACCGAGTTTAGTGTATAGATTAAATTTAGTCTTCCATAATTACCAGTGACTGATTTGAATTGAGAACATATACTTAGTGGATGGTTAAATGTAAGTAGATCCTTCTGCAGGCTGGTTTGGGCTGGTACAAATGCTGATAACAAAAACATACGCCTATTTCCCTCAAAGCATATTGATAATGCTTCAAAACACCAGGGTTTTACTGTTAACACCTCACCTGAATATCTAATTTGAAAAGCAACAGATTAGTGTCTTTATTGAAGAATTATCCTCAGCACATACATTACCTGTTCTGGAAACAAAGGAAACTGTGATTCTGTATTTCATATCACAGTTGTTCATATCCAAGTTCTTACACAAAATGTTCTAGATGGTAGCCATTCAAGGTTAAGAATGGAGGACAATGCACAAGATCAACTGTAGAAAAGAAGCCTTAGCAATAATGATGGAGCAGCTGAGCTTAACACTGAAAACAGATGGAAACAAAAATGAAGGACAACGTGAGGTAGCAGAATTCAAGGCATCCTTTCCACTCCCACAGAGAAAATGCCTAATCCTAAAGTGCTTCCATGCCTGGTACTTTAAACTTGAGATGCTTTCTCTCAGTTTACTAAGTATTTCTTATAAGTTATGTATTCCTTAACAAAAAATAATGGACTAAAACCGAGAAAGACTGTTTTAGTGACTACCAAGGTATTAAACTAGCTTCTAAGTCTGCATTTACTTTTGTGATGATAATTATATGAGAAATAGGAATCTGCTGGGGAATTAATATTTAAAGATTTTAAAAAGTGTATCTTACCTTGGTTATATGTCCTATTTCTCTAGCTTGACTTTTATTCTTGCACAGTGATAATCCAGATGATTCTAGTGTGAATCAATCTTGGAAATCTCTGATTTAGCATGTTAATCATATCCATCTGTCATAGAAGTGCCATTTGGAAAAAAAATAAATTGATAAAGGGGGGAGGAGGTTATCAATTTAGGTTACTGTTCAGGTTCTTAAGGGTAGTCTTGAGAATATAAGGGTAGCCTGAGGGAAACTAAGTAAGTAGCAAGTCAAAAGAAAATTAGAAAATCGGAAAATGGGAGGAAGAACGAAGTCACATTTTACACTCTTTAGAATGATATAGTACTATAAACCAACCAGTCAACAACAAGAGAAGCAAACAAGAAAACTCAAGATATTTGAACTCAAATCTACAAATGCCACTTACATGGACACTTGAATGATTTCATGGTTCTAAGTCCTGATAATATGTCCTTCCACTCTTCCCTTACCCATGGCTGCTGCCTTATTAGTTCTGGTCTACAATATGTTTTACCTGCGCTGTTGAAATAATCAAGTTGATTCCCATTGTTTCCATTCTCTCTTTCCCTTGCATTCTCCACATTGAATCTATATTGACTATTCTCAACCATCTACTCTTTCCTCTTGAAATTCCTAAGCCAATCATATAACTCTGTGATCTGACTTCTGTTGATCTCAATGACTTTGCCTCTTGCAATGGCCACACATACTCCCTAGGCTTAGTGAATTATATACAGGTCCTAGAACACAACTGATTTAGATTACGTTTTTAACCTCAGTGCTTCCGAGCTCAGGCTACTTCCTCTTTCTGACCTTTCATGACAAAGCCTATATATATCCTCCTTTGGGAAACACTGATCCCTACCCCTTAAATAACTTTGCTCATCCCACTTTGTGTACTGTACCATTTTCTATTCTAAGATTTACTAAACCATAATGCAGCCATTTGCTTACTGTCTTCTAAATCTTATGAAGTCTTTATAGCTCACACCTCAGGTCTTGCACCTCAATGAATGGTTTAAAATGACTCTATGAATTACAAGAGAATTTCACCATAAAATAACTGAGCTGATGTTTACGACAGTTGTTGAGCTGATATTGCATATGTTTATTCTACTGACATGTCATACTGAATGAGGCAAGAGAATATACTCTGGTCTAGTTTACCTTTCTTTATTTTTATGAATGGAAGCAGCTATAGAATATCCAGAGGGTCTAAGAGTACCTTACCGCAATAAAAAAGCAAGTCACTGAGTTTTATTTGCTCAAGGAAAAGTGTTCTTTTTAAGTCATTATGGTATCCAGTTGATATTGTTGTGGCATGAATCAATGAAAAATAGTTTGATAATGGAAACACTCAATGGAGATATTTGCATAAATGCTCTGTTTTGTTATAATGATGTGAAAAACTCCAGTCCTCTTTCATTAAGGATATTTTTATACAGAGCACTGTGAATAACACACACACATACACACAAATCCATTTTCTCCCTACATTCAAATTTCACTGCATCATAAGAACCTCGGATATTTTAGTGGGAAAAAAAGGACCAAGACAGAACAAGAGCTAGTGGTGATTGTTAAAATTATAAAATGATCAGAATAGGCCACTATTACCAACCAATCTAATTTACCCCCTGCAACCCCATTTTTGGGTTAAAATAGAATTTAAAGGGTCTGAATACCTTGACATGACAGTGTTAATCTTCCAACAGATTAAATTTAATGACCTATTCAATGTCTTCATTATGTCATTGAAACACAGTATAAAAAAAGCAAAGTCCTTGTAGGGTGAATATTTAGTTTTGAAACCTGGTTTTAAATCAGAGACCTAGAAGGTGTGATATTTTAGTAAGCTGTTTAATGTAGTGGAACTTTGTTTTCTGCATTTGTATATTATAAAATTTATAAAATTATAATAAAACTTAGCAGGTTAGCTGGGAATCCAGTGAGGAAGCACATGGGAAAGCATTTTGTGAACCGTAAAACCTAGGAGATCATACATAAATCATTAAAGGATTACCTATTAATGTAAAGTTCATAATTATTATCCATTGTAAAACAATTTTCTCATTAATATGATAAATTATTATCACATTCTAGATTGTTTCCCAGCATTTTTTGGTCATAAAATATCTATTGTAGTGATATATAAAATTATTATGGATTAACCCTTGTAATATCATTAATAGAGAAAATGCTTAAAGACAGAAAGTCCCATGAATTTAGTAGTACTAAATGACAAACATTTTAATCAAAGTAGTGCTTGTGCACACACACACATTATCTTTGGTGCTTGAGTACTTACTTACAATTTCAAAATTCTTTGGCACCTGAGTCCTTATTTATTTCACTGGGAGCCATTTACAATCAGCCAGCATTTAGGGCACTAAAGAAAAGAGACTTTGACCAGCATGACTAAAGAGCCGAGGGGTAGCCTGGCCTACGTAGTGCACAATGTGCTTAAATAGTAGTTCATCACTAGCTGGTATCCTTGGCTTCTCTTACTTGGTCTTTGTTACAATGTCTTGGCAATTTACAGAACTCTCCTATCTTTCCTTTCTTTCACCTGTCATCTTCTTAGCTTCTGAAATAAAAACCATTTGTGTAACACCAATACTTAAGAAAGGCATAGATTATGTGGTTGTAATCAAACCTGATGCTTTCAGATGACCTACTGCATCTTCAATATGGAAAAGATTAAGAACAAAATAAATTCATCTACAGTGGGAAATCCAGTTGACTTTTAAATGTAAGAATGGAATTCCAAATACTTAACATATTATGCCATAAGACAGAAAGTTAATCTATGGATATAGTATTTTGTGTATGACTTTTTAAATAAAAGAAAACCTTCTGTAATAAAAAATTATATACATATATATTAGAGATTGTATATTGATCAATCAATAATGTATACATAATAATTAAATATAATAATGTATATAGATACATGTACATATATATATTAATGTGTGTGTATAAATATATCCATGCATAATGTATGAACAGGATTTGTGAGCAATAAAGCCACAGTTGCTCAGGCTTCCTTGCTACTTGTGGCATGCTAGATGAATATCATGTGCACAAAGAGAGTCCAAAAATCTGTCAACCGAACTCTAATTTTTAACAACTTCTTCAGTGCCCTCCCATAGTTTGGTTTATGGACCAGTATCATTTGGATTCTATCAACCATTATTTTCTTAGTTATTTTTAAAAAAATTTCTTGCCCATTGGCAGATGTAATAATACTTAAAAATTCCAAATTCCTCAATACAACTAGATTGTTCATTTTCTTTAGCAAAGTCCTGATGAAGCATTTGATGCCTTGTTTGAGGTGTTAGTAAAATGAATGGAGAAGTGAACTTAGATTAATGCTGTATTTTATAAAGAAAATCATGCCCTAAATATGGATTGGACTTGCAACTAAATCCTATTAACTTGTCCATGGGGCAGCAATTTTGGGAGATTTTACCTCAAAATCCTTGTCCCATTCCAAAATTTCTCAGAATAATTTTGACATCTGTCTGGAAATCTCAAGAGAAAGTATATGACCTATTCTGTTTGTCAGCATTTGTTATCTCAAACCTGGAAGGGTACAGGTAACATGATGCGGTGACATTGGACCCTCTTACCCACCCAGATTTAAAAACTTCAGAAATCTCATCACATCTTTCTCCATCTTACTTTACATCTCTTTGGTTCCTAAATATTATGGATGTTACCTCTGAAATAGCAAAGTCATCCTGCATTGAATATAAAAACCAGTTTGGGAACAATTGAAATCTCTACAATATTGAATCTTCCAATCTATGAAGATAATTTATCCCAATTTGAGTCCTTTTAAATATCTTATGGAAAATTTGTAATTTTTGTCTGTTTGACTTATGCCAAGGTACTTGATCTTCTTCATGCTATTGTAAATCCTTAAAATTTTATTTTCAGTGTCTTTGTGCTTCGACCATTTGACTTTTTTATATGGGTCAATTTCATCAGTAGTATTTTTTATATCTTCAATATTCATACTGGTTACTTTTCTATTTGATCTATCAACTATCCAAGAATGTATGTTAAAGACTCCCATTCCAATTGTGAATTCCTTCAGTTGTCCTTTTAGTGCTGTTGATTTTTGCATATGTATTTTAAAATCGTGTTGTTTCCCACGTAGAGAGATAGAATTGTAAATCTGCTGGGTTTGACATTGATTGAGTAGAAGGTATATATCAACTGGGGAGAATAGACATCTCAACAATACTGACCTTATCATTCCTCATATGGGTGATTTGTATTTTCTCTTTTTTTATTCTAAACAATCTGGCTATCAGTTTGATTGTGCCTCTCAAGTAACTTCAGATTTTTAAAAATCATCCTCATTGTTATGCTTTTCTCTGGTTATTTAATTTCTGTTCTGTTTTTTTATAATTCCCTTTCTTTTGCTTATTTTGTATTTAATTAGGTCTTCTTTTTCTAGTTTCCATTACAACACAGCAAACAGTAGAAAATGTACTTACAGAAAAGAAAATAAAACCTACCTTTTCCAATAGCAATAAATACTCTAGAATAAATGTAGTAAAAATTGTTCAAAGTTCTTTGTCAAGAAAATTAGAATTCTAAGACATTCAAGGACACCTAAATTAATGGAAGGTGTCAACTATTTACTTAGTTCTCTCTCTCAGTCGATTAAGCTTCTGCCTTCAGCTCAGGCTCAGGTCATGATCCCAGGGTCCTGGGATTGAGCCCCACACTGGGCTCCCTCTTCAGAGGGAAGCCTGCTTCTCTCTCTCCCTGCTTCAACTCTCTCTCGCTATCTCTGTCGCTATCCCTCTCTCTCTCTCTCTCTCAAATAAATAAAATCTTAAAAAAAAAAGTCATTCCTTATCTGAGATTCATGGAATCATGAGGTTATGAATATATTTGTATATGTATATACACAGAATCTTCTAAATGTGTACCATTTTGTCATTTACATTTAAATATTTAATCTGTATGGAAAACGTTTTTGTGTATGTTGTGGGGTAAGGATATTTGTTTGCTTATTTTTACATATATACACATCTTCCCCTTGCCACTTAGCGAGAGGTACATCATTTCCCCTGCTGTTCTGCAAAGTCTAGTCTGTCAGAATCAATTTTTTTCATAAATTAATGGCTTTGACTATAGAGTCCCTACACTATTTCACCCATTGATTCTTTGGACCCTGCACTAACAATAGAGTAAGTTATTTACCATGGATTTCGGTAGGTCTTGTCCTCCTTCAGAATGTTTTTATTGTTAGCCTGTTTATATAAAAATTTCAGGATCAACTTAGGTACCATTAAAAAAATGTTAAGATTTTTCTTTGAATCATGCTGAACCTATTGAATAACTTGGAAAGAAATGAAAGCTTTACAATATTGAGGTTTTTTTCCCAACAACGTATTTTTTATTTACTAATTTAAGTTTTCCCTAATATCTTTTCATTACAATTGTCTTGATAAAGAGCTTCAGCATCTTTTGTTAATGTATTTCTGTATAATTCACACTTTGGGATGCTCTTTTAATAGGTAGAATTTTTTATTACTAAAATAAATTTTCTAACTATTGTTCTGTGATAAAACAGCAAGTGACCTTTTATATTGATTATATACCCAGAAACTTCGTTAAATATTCTTTTGAGCTTATCTATAATTTGTGTTGAATGTGCTACATAGAAAAATGTATTAATTGCAAGTAACAATGTTTATATCTTTTCGATAATTTTCTTTTTTGTCTAATTTTTCTGAACTAATAGCATCTCTAATAGAAGGTTGAATTAAAAGACATAGCAGGCATCTGTGTCTTATTTAAAGGAAATGATTTTGGTGTTTCATCAGTTGGTATCTGCAGTGTAGGATGTTTTTGTAGACATACATCAGTTTAAAACTTTTTACTTCCATACCAATTTAGCTAAATGAAGTTTTTAAATTATTATGAATCATGGTTGATTTGGGGTTTTATTCAATATTCTCTACATTTAGTGAGCAGAGTATATGGTTTTTCTCCTTTTATTTGTTAATAGTGAATTACAATGATCAATTACCTAGTATGAAATCAAATTTTCATCACTAACATAATGTTATACTAACTTTTGTAATATTTTCTTTAACATTTCTTTCTTTATATTATCTGTAGTCACAAGTGAGAATTCCTTATAATTTTCCTATCCTATTCGGTCTTCTCTTGTTTGGCAATAAAGATTTTTGCAACTAATATAAATGAAAATCTTGGGGAAAAACTCCTCTTTTTGTATTCTCTAGAAGAGCTTATAATTTTGAAACTATTTTATCCTTGAATATTTGGTGGGACTCTCTTATGAAGTCATTAGATCCCAGTGTTTTTATTCAAGTAAGATGTTTATTTCTAATTCAATTACTTTATTTTTTTTATACTTTAAGCCCACTTGTTTGTGGTAGACAATAGCATCCATACGTAATATCTACTTGCTTTAATCTCTACAGCATCTGTGGTTATGTAAAATTCATTCCTGATACCATTTATTTATATTTTCTCTTATTTTCTTGCTTAATTTTGTAAAAGGTATTATTATTTTTTTAATTTTATTTTTATTCTTTGCCCAAGGGGTACAGGTCTGTGAATCATCAGGCTTACATCTTTCACAGCATTCACGAAAGCACAAACCCTCCCCAATGTCCATAACCCATCCACCCTATCCCTACCCTCCCACCCCCCAGTAACCCTCAGTTTGTTTTGTGAGATTAGGAGTCTCTTATGGTTTGTCTAAAGGTATCATTTTTACCTATCTTCTCGGATTCTGTTTCTCACCATTAACTATCTCTGATTTGTATAATTGAATTATATAATATGTAATTGAAAATTATTTTTAACTTTCTACTTTTAATTATTGTCTTCGACTTTCTTTTGATTTATTATTCATTTATAACTTTTCAAATTCCCTGTTTAGCTATTAACTTGATCTTTTCTTATATTCTATGCAATTTCTTATTTACTTCTATTTGGGCTTTCTTGGGATCCCACAAGTTTTTAACTTCTATGTGTTTTTAATTTCAAATATTTGAGGAATGTTAGAACTTTCTTTTTAAATTTCTAAATATGTTATTTTAAATTAATTGCTTGGTTGCATAATAGTATCACTTCCAAAATCAATTTTTTTGAACTTTGGTAAAATGAGCTTTGTGGCCATGCGTGTAATCATTTTTTTTTTAACATTTCATGTGTGCTGGGAAATTAAGTATGTTCTCTAATTTTAAGGGGTCACATTCCATAAAAAATTGAGCTTAAGTAATTGTTTCATTTAGGTCATTATGGTGAACTGAATCACTCTTGTTAACTGAAACGTTATTTCATTATTAAGTGACCTGTTCCATCTTTAGATTTGCTTTTCCCCATACTATCAATTAATCTCTCATAGAAAATTGTTCAGCATTTTCATTACATATGTATATCCGCATACTTTGGCTTTTATTATTTATGTAATAATTTTGTTTTATGTGCATTCCATAAAGAATGTAGATGGATATTTCAAAATTTCTTTTTATAATCTGTAAGTTTAAATTTGTTGTATCTACATTTGCATGCAAATTTTCCTACTTTATTATGCATTTTTTATTTCTTTTTAAATCAGTTTTGTTGTCCTCAATTTTATTTGATGCTCTTTTTCTTCTATATCACTCTCTCTTTTTTCCCCATTTTTCCTCTTATGTGTTTTTTAGGAAAAAAATTGTATTATTTAAATTAAATTTAAATTTATTATTTAAATTATTATTATTTAAAAATTCCTATTATTTTTCTTAGTAGTCAAGATATTTTAACATGTATATTTAACATCACATAATCATAACATCTTTTCCCCTCCTTTTCAGTTATAACCTCCTTTGCAAATGCTTTTATTCCGATTTCTATGCTCTCACATATATATTTTATCCACTATTTAAATGAAGCCTTTATACTTTTATATTAGGTATTATTGTTCTGTACAATCAATATTTATAGAGATTTATCCACATATTTATGGATGTTCTTGCTCTTTGCTCTCATTTCTTTTTATATCCCAATGAAGTTCGTTATTTAGATTTTCCTACTGTGGGTCTTTTGGATGTAAACACAGCTTTTGTTTATCCTAGAATGTTTTTGTTATGTCTGCTGCTATAACAAACAAAACCTAATTTCAATAGCTTAATATCATAGAAGTTTATTTTTCATTCATATTAAGTAGAATGGAGTATTTAGCAAGCAGCCTTCCATTTAGTGATTTGGGTATTCTTTCTTATCCTGTGTCTCTTACATTTGCTAGAATTCCAAGTTCATGAAAATATATGGGTAAAAAGAAGTATGAAGGATTATTTAACCGCATGTTATACCAAGAAATGGTATATATAAGGCCACACACCTTTCACTGACCAGAAATCGGGCAGGGTTCTACCTAATTTCAAGCAAGCAAAGGGAAAGTAGTCCAACTATGTGTTCAGGAGAATGAACAAGGTTTTGGTGAAATCTGAGCATTCTCTGGCACATATATTTTTTTTAAGATTTTATTTATTTATTTGACGCAGAGAGAGAGAGAGATCACAAGTAGGCAGAGAGGCAGGCAGAGAGAGAGGAGGAAGCAGGCTCCCCACTGAGCAGGGAGCCTGATGCGGGCCTGGCTCCCAGGACCCTGAGATCATGATCTGAGCCGAAGGCAGAGGCTTTAACCCACTGAGCCACCCAGGCGCCCTGGAACATATTTTTTTAGACGGATAGGTCTGTGTCTAGAAACCAAGGTTCACAGTTCCTCTTAGACTGTCAAAGATGCAATTTCATTGCCTTCTTTTCTCATTATACTTTTGAGATATCAGCTAACAACCTAAATAACTTTTAAATTTAATTTTATTATTTTATATTTATTTTGTTTCAAGCTTTTATTTAAATTCTAGTAGTTAACATACAGTGTAATATTGGTTTCAGGGGTAGAATGTAGTGATTCATCACTTACATGTAACACCCAGTGCTCATAACAAGTGCCCCCCCTTAATCCCCATTACCCTAAGTGCCCTTCTAAGGGAGTTGTAAGTAGTCTTTGATATTTTTAATCTCCTTACCTATATCTGTCTTGCATAATGGGATATTTCTTTTAGTTTTCTAATATGTTTCTCTCTCTCTCTTTCTCTGTGTGTGTGTGTTTATATATATACACACACACATAGATATATAAGAACTAAAAGAATATATATCTAATGTGCCAATATGTAGTGTACACACATTATATGCACAATGTGTACAGGTACATATATTTAGAAACATTCTTAACTGATTTTTTTATTAACTACTTTGTAGAGTGGCATTAATTCATATGCAATACAATTCATTTAAAGAATATAATTCAATGGCTTTTAGTATATTAATAATGGATTCTTTTTAATGACAATTTTTTTATTCTTAATAGCTTTCTACTCCTCTTTAACAGAATCTGTGTATGTATAAATGTGTGTGTATGTACTTAAGAATAATAATTGTTCCAAAGTAGTTTAATAATTAGACTGTTACAATAAATTAGTTTTATTCTGATAGAATGTATATACCAACTGTTTATACTGTGATCTTTTTAATCTCAGCATTATATTTCTTCATTTTGCAACTGGAGACTAATTTTGACAGGAATTTTTTTGGCTTATTATTTTTGAACTCTGGTCTCTTCATGCCAAATGAATTTGACCTTTTTTCTTTAAATTGACCTTGCTTTTGCATGAAACTTTTATTTGCTTTTGTCCAGTTGGCACTAAAATTCTTGGTATTACCTATTTCCAGATAATAGTCACCAGCAGACCCATGCTTCATCTCATTTACCTGCTTTTAATTCTCATTCCACTTCTGGTCTAGGTAGGGTTACTGGGTAGGATTGTACCATGTAATATTTGGGACATATTTATACCTAAAAAAATTATTTGCTATTTACATGAAATTCAAATGTAACTTGACATCTTATAATTTTATTTGCTAAATCTGGCAAATGCAGGTCTAAGTATATGTTTTTTCTTTCTTTCTTTTTGAACCAAGCTTTATCTTCCCTGGGTATTTGAAGAAGGGATTATGAATCAAATGTAAGATAATTATGCCATCCTGAACAGACTCATCCTTTACTTTTATAATCAGAGATATGTAGAACATATAAAGAAATCTGTCTAGAAACTGAGGCAAGAATAGCTATAGTCACATACCTACAGCTAAAGACCAGTAAAAGATACAGAATTTGAATCCAGTGAACTAGTGAATAATGTTTCAAGGCACTAAATTTTTCGGTGGTTTTTATATTTTCAAGGCTATATAATAGACATGAGCTGGTTCGGGGTGTACAGTGGTTTGCCCAATTATATGAATGGTTATTATTACACCTGATGCTACTTTGACTTCATTTTCAGTGTTTAAATTGGACTGTAAGATGTGCAAGCAACTCCATTTTAAAATTGTATCATTCCTCGAAGAGCTGTTTCTGTGAAATGGGGTCTACTGAGTATTAGTTTATTTGAAATTTGCTTTATTATTTTTTTGCTGTTTTATGCTTAAAAAAAGCAGTGATTCCTTTGCCATGTGTTTGTAGGCTCTAGAAGGGCTCTCATCTGTTGAAAATGATATTGGGTTTGTTTTGTTTTGTTTTCTGATTGGTTGCTTTTATTTTTGGTGTGTAACTTGAATGTGTCAACTTATTCATCATTTGGTTTAGATACTGTCTTATTGCTTCTTTTTTCTTATGGTAATATTTTATATCATTTTTGAAAGCTATGAGTTTTTATTACTCTTCAAATAATCCCTGGGATACAGAAAATTGAAGAGGGCCCTTTATTTTTATAATCCCTCTGACTATAGTATTTTGTTATTTTCACTGTTAGATCAAAATGGCTTTTTGCATCTCTTTGAGGTAAATAGGAAGAGAATGAGATGAGATGAGCAGATACTGGACAGTCAAAATCACACAGTGTAGTCATGGTTACCATCAAAATACTATGGCAAATGGATGACTCAGTGTACAAAGAATACACACACACACACACACACACACACACACACACAAAATATTTTTTTAAAGTGTGGGTTGGCATTTTGTTAAAACCTCCCTCAAAAATTCACATGATTGTCTGGGAAGCAACTTATCACTTCACTGACATTCATCAAAATTGCTATGGCATGGATAGAAATAAAGTGCAGAAAATCTAATAGGAAAACATGAAAAGAAAATGCTGAGAACAATGATACAAAGGCTTTCTCTCTCACACACACATATTCAAAGTCTTCCTAGTATTTTCGTCATTGCAGTCTGCTACAAGCTCTGTGTTGTGCAGATTCACTCAATGTTGTCATTCCCCATATGCCTAGGTAATATTAAATATTCTAGAGAAGTTACCTTTTTTCCTCTAAAAATTTTTTAAATCACTTAATATTAAACCTAAACCAACAACTTAAGTTACTGACAGTGAAGAATGTTGTCTGTTCAACTACAGACCAATGAAAATAATGTTACTGAATTTAATGTGGATAACATTAAAGAAAACAATTGTCTTAAGGTCAAAATGATATTCATTTTATATCAGTTTAATAAATACATATAAATTATCTATCAGGGAAGGAAAACCACCCTATCCAGGTGTACACTGTGTCTTATATAGAATTAGAACATTATATAATTTATGAGCTGAGTGTCAAAACCAATTGTATTTTACAAGTTGTTGATTCCCCCTCTATCAGCATAGGTAATTGACAATTCAGTCAATATGGATTATCATGTTTTTACTAGATTTTTTATGTAAAGGAACCATGTGTACATTATATATTCCTAGAATTATGGGAGGGGGCTCACAGCAGAGCGATTTCATGCCCAAGAACACTGAAGCTTCTCTGTTGCCATTCCAGTGGAGGCTTTGTTGAAACTGCAGTATAGTCTGTAGGATTAGTCTTCAACTGAAGTAAAACTCAGGAGACACCTTAAGGAAATCTAAGAAGTCAGTAGAACAAGAGCCAGAGTGAGCTGGGAAGTAGTGACATGTGTTCCTGATCCATGTTACAAGAACAACAGAACCACTTTTATGTTGTATATTAATTGCTGAGTTTGAAAGAGGAAGATCACTCTATTTCTGAAAGCAATGATATTCAGAGAGCAACAAAAGATTTCTGCTATGTCATGGCAGAATATAGAGTAAAGCAAAATGGATAATCTGACAAATCCAAACACTGTAACTGTCCTGAGCAACGAGTGTAGAAGCCCTTTAATGTCCACTCCTTCTAGCCAGTCTGCTTTGCCCTTTAACTTATTGTTTTGTTGATACTTTCATGTATATTTTTAATGTACATTGTTTTTTTAATTGAGTAGGATTTTAGAAGTAGACTACATTTCAGAAGTAGACTTTCTTTCAGACATTAACATGTTCACCTGTTGCACAATAGTTTCTTAAATATAATGGTTTATTCTATTTCACTATATATAGCCTTTGCCAATATAAGTAATATAAATAAAACTTGGGTTGAGAGATAATTGATAATGATCCAGACTTATTTTTGAAGTCATAGTCAATAAAACACAAATCTCTATAATTAATGCAATATATTAATT
The DNA here is from genome assembly GCA_002007465.1 of Ailurus styani. Lineage (NCBI taxonomy): Eukaryota > Metazoa > Chordata > Mammalia > Carnivora > Ailuridae > Ailurus > Ailurus styani. The sequence continues at coordinate 1,362,630 of LNAC01000444.1, read as the reverse complement.
TTATAAACAGTTGTAAGCCCTTGTGACTATAACTACAAGGTGCTCAGTAGGCAATGGTGAAAACTGGCAGGAAAATAAATATCTACGACCAGTCATGTGGCTTTATCTTTTAAAGTGAAATGGAATACAGGTGCAGGAGCAAATACTCCCAGGTGGGGAATAAGAGACGTATTTGGAAAGCTGTAAAGAGGACAGGGCCTGGGCAGGTGATTAAGAGTTGGGTCACATGGATACCTAAGGATACGTAAGGAAAGGCATTCCAGAAGGAGGTACAGCACTAATAAAGGAGATGAGTAGGGAGGAAACAAAATATCCCATTGCTTCTAGAGCATATGGTGAGAAAGTCTGGATGAAAAGCCATGTTTGTAGGCAAAACTAAAGCATTTGCATTTTTTCTGTATAGCCAGTGGGAACTCAACAGATACTTTCTTTGCAAACTAGGGGCATAATATGATCATTAATGTTCAAGAAATCTAATGTGAAGGGGGTGGTGAGGTGGACAAATTGAGAGAGGAATAGACTAGTGCTATAGAGACCAGGGAGGTGATACTGAAGCTCTTGGAATATTTAGAAAACATGCAACCACTGTCAGTATGGAATGACTGGGATACAGTCCTTCCTTATCCTGATACTACCTCATCAGAATGTCTTAACATTCTTTGAGAGAAGAAACCGTATTCTCTCTTCACTGCTGTAGCAACAAAGGCAAGAACAGCGCGAGTGGGTTTTTAGGAAATGAGTCACAGATACAATAATGATAAATGGATATGCTGCAAATCAAAAACACCACATTGATTATGGCCCTTAAAGAGCACTGGTCATCCCACGTGAAGCTTTAAAGGCACTTTTTAACATGCACTGCATAGACTAAGAGCCTGGAAAATAACCACATTGTGTGAACCATTGCAACAATCCCATGCGATGTTTCGAGCAAGGATTTGGAGGTTTTTTTTTATCAAGACATGGGAGGCAAGGGTTGTCTAAAGCGTTTTGAAAATGTTTTAAGGAAGTTCATGAAAAAAATATCAACAGTATATTTCCTCCTAGTCTAGCATCAACTCATGACATGGCAGTCACGGCTCAGGCAGCGAGTCACAGCTAAGGAAGCAGGGTGCAAGCTCATCGACAGAACTCTGCCATGCACTGGGAGGTTTCCAGTGGAGAAGAAGTTAATGAGAAGAGCCCTTTGTGTGGCAGGCAATCCACTGGCTGTGGCCTCAGTGTACGGAGCGCGATTAACAGAGCCACTTGCATTTCACCTTTCCCCAGCAAGCCGGGGCAGGCACTTTGATGTTTCCTGGTTTGCCCCCTGTTGCTTCCTCTTCAAAAGCTTGAGGATGATGGAGCTTGTATCTCACACACACATGTGAACCTCCATGCCGCAACATTTCAAATTTGGTGCTTGTCTTTGAAGTGCGGTAGCTTGTATACATTAAAATTCTTGCCCCCAAAAGACTTCTTTTCTTGCAGCCTTTCCTTCCAAGTACCCATACATTTTCCATACCCACTTGAATTTAGAGGCCACAGGCTGAATCAGCAACCTTAACAAAATGTTGCCTCCTTCTCCTCATTGCTAGAGACACCACTATTTTTTGGCCTCGATATCCAGACATAACACATATGCAACATATGTTGATTCACCTCTTTTTTTACTTCTTATATTCAATCAGTTTCTCCTGTTAAGATGCCTGTGTTCATCTGTCCGTCTTTCCTACCCTTAAATGAGTTGGCTTGAGTCAGCTTATATTCAAAAGTGGAATGATATGGGATGCCTGGGTGGCTCAGTGGGTCAAACCCTCTGCCTTCGGCTCAGGTCATGTTCTCAGGGTCCTGGGATCGAGCCCCACATCGGGCTGCCTGCTCAGCGGGGAGCCTGCTTCCTCCTCTCTCTGCCTGCCTCTCTGCCTTCTTGTAATCTCTTTCTGTCTGTCAAATAAATTAAAAAAAAAAAGTGGAATGGTATCATCAAGAAGTTGAGAGCTAGGAAGGGATGCATGTTTAATTCCCTCCTCAAGCTTTTGTAGGAGTCCAAGGAATGTTATTAGATAACATAGTATTACATAGTACAACATGGTATTAATAGATAACAGATGATTCTATATTAGTAGATAATAGACAGGGTGACATCATTCCTATTCATTTCATGGTGATCACTTCATGGAGTATTGTGCACCTGTTTACCTGGTTTCTTAGGTTAAGGGTGGATGATAAGAAGCAGAAAAAAAATTCTCTGATAAAATGAGGAAGGCAGTATTTAAAATGTAAGATGAAAAAGTCACACGAAATCATACCAAATGATATTAAAGATAAACCATATAAACATTTTTTCAAAACAAGGTAAGTATTTTATGAATACCTGTTACTCAGCAACCAGTGAGCACTCCCCAAAGGCATCCTATATTTCCAGGTTCTTGTGTATCCCCAAAAGACATCCCATGTACATTCAGTGACATATGAATAAAATAAATTAGTTTCTTAAGTATCACATTATACATTTGGGGAAAACAAGGCTTTGAAAGAGTTAAATGATAAGCTTCAAGGTTATGTGGAAAGTCAACAATGAAATTGGGGTTGAGCCCAGATTTTGTAATGTTTTTCTCTAGGCATTGTGCCATCTTGCAAATTTTTATCTTCTATATGCCAATATTTCTGCCTTTTGTATGGATGGGCATATATCCAAGGGTTTTAAATTTGATTTTGGTTCAAAAGCTAACCCTAAGAACAAATGAAGTATATGGCTCTCCTTCATATGCAACATTTCAAGCAAAACAAGTAGGGGTGTTAGTTCAGGACTCTTGTGTTTTTTGTGGAGGAGTCTTAAGAACATCATCCTCAGCTTGAGAGGCTTTACTTCTTTTGGGATCATAAAAGTCCTCCTAAAAAGTAAAAAATAAACAAAAAATATACATGTGATAATAAATTTTCTACAAGAAAAGTTTACCTAAATAGTTCAAAAATTTTAATATTTTTTTATTAAGTTTGGATTAGGATATATTTCTTCAGGTCCACATTTTAAAGATTTTATTTATTTATTTGACAGAGAGAGAGATCACAAGTAGGCAGAGGCAGGCAGAGAGAGAGAGGGAAGCAGGCTCCCCGCCGAGCAGGGAGCCCAATATGGGCCTCGATCCCAGGACCCTGAGATCATGACCTGAGCCGAAGGCAGAGGCTTTAACCCACTGAGCCACCCAGGCGCCCCAGGTCCACATTTTAGATATTCACTCTGCATAAATATTCTTAGTTTGTTAAGTCCTAACTCTTTTTAAGACCTTGCCTTTGCCAGTATATTTCCATTACATAGGACAGTAGAGAATGATTGCCATAAGACATGAATAGGAATTGGTACTATCCCCTTGCTCATACCTTTGACATGAAATCTTCAGAAAGAAGTTTAATTAAAAAAAAATACCAAGTATCTACATTCAGCAGATAAAATGTAGAAACTGAAAATATTTGATGCTATTGGTTCCAAATATGTAAAACGTCCCCCTTCACCTTAAGAAAAAATGGCAAAGAAATAGGTCTTCTTTCTGATATGGCTTTCCAAATATCTCTGTTATATGCCCTCTGATACCATGTTCTAGTTTCCCTAAACATTTTTGGCTGTGTCAGGTTATGCTCTTGACTTAAAACTCTTTGGCTTTGTTCTTCTGGTTGTGTTCATTGGGGTGTTTAGGTCTTTGATTTGTTTTTAAACCACAGAAAAAAGGCAGAAAATACATACTTGGAAAAGCAAGATGGTAAAGGAGAAATGTATGGTTATTTTTCCTCAGTGTCACCATCTTGTTTTTACTCTCATTGGGCAGATAAAGAAGACTATACCTGTTGCTAGAGACTTTTACCAAAAATCCCCAAATACTCCCTCTAGCAGAAAGAAAAATTTAAAAAGGAAGATCCCATTACATTTCTCCTGAGTCTTTGCCTCAGAAGTCTGTTCTTCACATTGATGATTTTGGAAGGTTTAATGCTTTAATTGCTTTTTCTGTTTTATTCACACAATGGAGAGTCATAATAAAGGAACGATACTTTATGCACAACCTAATAATTCTCAATATTTGGGGAAATTGATATGATACTAAAATTTAAAGCATTGGATCCAAATTGACTACTTTAATAAGAACAGTGCTCTTTTAGATGTATTGATTCATCTATGTTAATCTAACACAATTCATGCATTCATTTCCCTGCTGGAATTTTCTCATGCTAGATTATGTACAAAGATGACCATGAAAGAGGAAATATGACATTCCTTCCACAAGAGGCTGAGTCTATCCCTCCCTTCCCTTGAATCTGTGCTGGATTTGTGACTTGCTTTGAAAATACATTTAGTTGAACTGAGGTTATGCCAGTTCTGAGCTTGGGCCTTAAAACTCATGGAAACTTCTGTTTTTGTTCTGTTTTAATAAAGAAATACTTTACATAATGAATTATTTTAAGAGGGGCACAATAGTCTAAACGTGAGTCAAAAAGTCAAAATAGCATTTATTTATTTTTTATTTTTTATTTTTTAAAAAGATTTTATTTATTTATTTGAGACAGAGAGAGAGATTACAAGTAGGCAGAGAGAGAGGAGGAAGCAGGCTCCCCGCTGAGCAGAGAGCCTGATGTGGGCCTCGATCCCAGGACCCTGGGATCATGAGCTGAGCTGAAGGCAGAGGCTTTAACCCACTGAGCCACCCAGGCGCCCCAAAATAACATTTAAAGTATGCATGAAGTTTTCCTGTGGTAATTCATTTCATTTTTCTTTTCTTTTTTCTTTTTTTTTTATTACATGTAATGTATTATTTGTCCCAGGGGTACAGGTCTGTGAATCATCAGTCTTACACAATTCATAGTACTCACCATAGCACATACCCTCCCCAATGTCCATCCCCCAGCCACCACATCCCCTCCACACCCCTCCCCTCCTGCAACCCCCAGTTTGTTTCCTGAGATTAAGAGTCTCTTATGGTTTGTCTCCCTCTCTGGTTTCATGCAGAAATTTAATATGTGTCCTAAAACAAGAGAAGAGGTAAACAAATTTTTTTGTATATCAATACAATAAAATCTTACCAACAATAAAAAGGAACTAGTTTTTGATACATATGGCAACATGAAATAACTTAAAAGAATATGATGAAAGAAAGAAGTAAAAAAAATTAGAGTACATATGTAGGATTCCATTTAAATAAAATTCTAGAAAATAAAAACTAATCTAGAGACAGAAAGCAGACCATTAGTTTCCTAGAGACGTTGAGAGGATTGAGTAGGGAAGAATTAGAAAGGGGCATGAGGAAACTTTTGGGGTCAAGATGTACATTTTCTTGATTGTGGCACTTAAAGAGTTTATATATATATGTCAAAACTCATCAAATTATATACTTTATTTATTTATTTGAGAGAGAGAGCAGGAGTGAGAGCATGAGTAAGGGGAAGGGTCAGAGAGAGGGAGAAGCAGACTTCCTGCTGAGCAGGGAGCCCCACTTGGGTCTCAGTCCCAGGACCTCAGGATCATGACCTGAGCAGAAGGCAGACACTTAACTGTCTGAACCGCCCAGTACCCCTATATACTTTATTTTAATTTATTAATTAATTAAGCATAGTTGACACACAATGTTATATTAGTTTCAGGCGTATAGTATGGTGATTTGATAACTCTATACATTATGTTATGCTTAACAGAAGTAAGTGTAGCTGCCATCTGTCATGTCACCATACATCACTGTTACAATTACTATATTCCCTATGCTGTATCTTTTATTCTCGTGATTTATTCATTCCTTAAGTGGAGGCCTGTATCTTCCACTCCTCTTCATCCATTTTGCCCATCCCCCGCCTCCCCATCAATTCTACACTTTGAATATGTGTAGGTTAATATACCTCAACTATACATTAATAAAGCTGTAAAATGACAAAGTAACAAAATGCCTATAATATTTATTTTCATTTCAAAGCATTTATTTATTCAACAAACATTTGATCTGTGTCAGTGGAGGAGATATAGTTATAAGTAAAATATATCCCTTCCATCAAGGAAATCAGAGCAGACTGGGGAGGCAGGTAAAAACAATTATGCACCAATGTGTATAAAACTTAGAAGAATAGAGAATAGAGTGATTATTTTTTCACCCAGTAGTAACAGATGAGTAGAACCTGTAATTTACAGAAGATATAAAGGAACTCTAAGCAAGGGGAAATCATGCGTAATGACTGAGACAGAAAAGAAAGATGCCCTTCTTCAAAATAGCGGTGTAACTCAAGGACAGGCATGATGGCAGAAAATGACAATTCAACTGCAGAGCCTTGAATGCCATGAAAAGGAATTTGGCCTTTATTATATAATTATAAATATATATAATAGCTATATAATATATAATTATAAATATATAATTATATTTTAGAAAGATAACTAAGACACAAATTTTTTTCCACAAATGAAAAATTTATTTTTGTTAATTTGATAGGCAAAAAATTATTATTGTTTGCAATCTTAATTTGCATTTCTCATTGTGAATCATATAGGGTATCTTCTCTTACATCTGGAAGTCATTTTTATATACTTTTTTCTGAATTAAAACTTCAGATCTTCTGCCTATTTTTAATTGGATTGCCAATCATTTTCTTATTGATTTGCCGAAAAGTCTTGGATGAGTTTTAAATATGCTTTCCGAGTTTGTCATTTGTTTGTCTTTAATTATATTGATTTTTTCCCATATAGTAAAAAATCAATATAAGGTTTGCTGTATTAAACACCAAAAATAAAATATTATAGCAGGAATAGGAAGAGATTTTATAAAACTCTTGTTTTGTCCTCTAAAAAAATTTCAAGAATGTATTGGCTTTTGGGACACCTGAGTGGCTTAGGCAGTTCAGAGTCTGCCTTCAGCTCAGGTAATGATCCCAGACTCCTGGGATCAAGCCCAGTGTCAGGCTCTCTGCTTAGTAGGAGCCTGCTTCTCCCTCTCCTCCCCACTTATGCTTTCTGTCACTGTCTCTGTCACTATCTGTCTCTCTCTCAAAGAAATAAATACAATCTTAAAAAAAAGAATATATTGACTCTGAAATATGAGATAGAAGATGATACAAGTAGGAAACATTGAGATGAAAGAGAGCTTTCTGAGATGCCAGTAATAATACTGCAATGCCATAAATGACATAAAGGAAGAAGAACATAATACAATAAACATGTCCTAATAATCTCTAAATGCATTCTAAAGTATAACTTGCTAATCAGTGGAATATTACTCAGTCCTAAAGACGAACACAAAATCTTGCCATTTGCAATGACGTGGTTGGAGGTAGAGAATATTATGCTAAGTGAAAGAAGTCAGTGAGAGAAAGACAAATGCCATGTGATTTCACTCATATGTGAAATTTAAGAAACAAAATAAATGAACAAAGAGGAGAAAAGAGAGAGAGAGAGGCAACAAAGAAACAGACTTAACTCTAAAGAACAAACTGATGGTTACATTAGGGGAGGTGGGTGAGAGGATGGGTGAACTAGGTGATGGGGATTAAGGAGTGCACTTGCTGTAATGAGCACTGGCTGTTGTATGAAAGTGTTGAATCACTATATTGTACACCTGAAACAAATATTACATTGTATGTTAACTAACTGGAATTTGAATAGAAACTTAAAAAAACAAAAGGTGAATATACAAGATCAGATGAACTATTGAGGGCAGAGTGTATTGAGGGCAGAGTGTTGGATGAATAAAGCTATTATATAGAAGGAAGGAACAAAATGTACAAAAGTCCCTGAAGATTGAAGAACATATTTTGCATTCAGGGATATGAAAATAGTTCAATCTGAATGGAAGTATAGACTTCACCAGGATAGGCAGGGCTGTGCTTGACCAACGAGACAGCTAATGAGTAAATTGTCCTCTATTCTGTCCCTTGAGTATTAGAATTTTGAGGCTTCTTTTGCTTGAGCGTCTCAAAGGCTTAAGGCTTCCAACAAGATTCCTCCACACTTGCAGTGCTGAGCAGCTCAATACCGTATTCTTCTATTGGCTTTCCCTCCTTCCCTGTTTAAGTCTTCTCAGCCTCTCATTGCTGGTCCCTGAGATTACTTCCCAATTTAAACCACCTCCATGCAAGCCCAGTATCTGCTTTCTGTAGAAAACCCAGGCTAAGATTAGCATTTAAGTTACAAATAAAAGGGGAAAAAAGCTAACATAGACACTCATGGGATACTTGGGAAAAAAGTAAGAAAATTAGGAATGTGGAGTCACAGAAATAGTAATGATGTTGATAACAATGGCACTCAAGAAGGATGAGAATGTTCAAATTTAAATGATGCTGAGAGGAACAGTAAGTTAAGCAAAAGGTTCCCATCAAATTTAGTAGTAAGAAGCTCACTGACATCTTGAAGAGGACAATTTTGATGTAGTGCAGCAGACAGAATCCTGAGTACAGTGATAAAGAAGTAAATTAAGTGGATAATGTAATTGTCCACAGGTTTTGATCCCTAATTTTTAAAAAATCCACTGGGAAAAAAATAGAGGTTAAGATAAAGAAACGGAATAATACTCCAAAATATAATGCAATATGAGAAGTAGATAAGATAGAAGAGAAAACAGTTTAGATCAAGGAAAAAACTGAATTATTTTCTTGCAGGTATCCACCACCTAAAAGCTGGTAAATTTCTCAGAAAGATACATGTGCCCAACTTTATCTTGACACAGTAAAATACCAAGTAACATGAGTGCTACAAAGAAAATAAATATTCAAAAAGCAGTGATCATAAGAAATAATTTCAAAACAATAGTTTGTTAGAAAGTCAAGTGGAAAAATTAAAATGGATAAGAGTTCAGTATCTAAAACAAAGTGTAAAACAACACCAATAAGCTCATCTAGAAATATTTCAGACTATAATGTTAGAAACAGTATAAGGTAAGATATTTAATAAATTATTTGAATAAAAGAGAAGAAACACACCATAATTAAGGAAAGATGACAAAAATTCAAAAAGAAAGTGATCCCCTCCTAAAACAAGCATAAGTACAATTGCAAACATAATCACAGAGGGATATTTTTGGAACTTGAGAAGGTGATTATAAAACACATCTATTAAATTGAATGAGAATAGTCAAGAAAGGAGTGAAAATTTTAAAAAATGACATGTCATATTTTTAATGTGCTAATAGCCTTCTAATAATTAAGACCTATTGTATTCAAGCAACAGTATAGTTTTATTAGTGGGAAAATGTGTAAGGCTAACATAAAGGCAAAGGTAAACATCAGCATTTATATTGTAACAAAGAATGTGAAATGAGTAGTAAATGGGTAGGTTACTTAAATAATGGTGTTAGGATAATTGGTTGCTATTTTGAGTTAAAAATAAAATTACATCCTTCCCTTAAAAATAAATAAAAATAAATTCCAGTTATATTGCATATAAACATTAAAAATATAACCCAGACACATCCCAGACAAAACTATGAATAGCTTTGTAAATTAGAGATAGTAAGGGCTCTCAAAACATGACACCAAAGATAAAGACTATAATTAAAAATTCTGATAGAAGTGGTTACATAAAAATGTTAAATTTAAAAAACGCTTTGAAAAACACTATGCAAATTAAAGGCAAATCATGAACCAGGACATTTTTTGCAGTATCAGTACCAAGGAGTTGACCTTTTTATACATAGATATTTTCACACAATAACAATAATATATAAATATACATATATGATCTATGCATTACCTACTACTTGACTAATAATCTAGATGTTGGAACTACCTTGTTACTTAGGTTTCTGTGTGCTTTTCTCTATTTTCTTAATTTTCTTTACCGAGCATGTAACTTCCCAGACATAATACAATAAATGTTATTAAGGTTAAAAATAATATCTTAGGTGGTTTCCAAAAATGACTTTTCCATAAATAATGGATAGAAAGATGGATTGGATAAATACCAAATATAAAACAGCAAGGCTTGCATTTATTTGCCTAATGTTACTATGTTAGGTATATCCCCAGGCCACATCAGCCTAGGGTACAGTTAGCTACAAGATAATAATAAACCCCTTACACTTGGGAGTGCTTAGGAAGCACAACTTTTCTCAAAGGCTCATACTCCTCTTAGTTTCCAGGTGTTCTGTGTGCACCTACATTACACAGTTGAGCCGTGCCAGAGCAGCTGCCCAAGAATGTGTGCCATATAATGTCCCATTCACTTCCGTGTAAAATAACTTCCTGGACAATATGCCTGCAAGAACAGAATGTTCTATTCTTAACACCAAGAACTATTCTTGCATTTTGATAATGACTTTAAGTGTATTTTATGAATACTTCTTACCCTACAATATAGACTATATAACAAAAACATAGAGCTTAATACATTCATTTAAACTAACAGTGTGTTAATGAACACCCAAAGAACCACCACTCATCATTCTGTCCTTATTAGTAGTCATTTATTTGCTTTTCTTATAGTTTAAACATCTGTATGCACGCCTATATAATTTAATTTAGGTTGGCCTCTTTTTGACCTTTGTAGAAATAAAATCATTGGCATTTTCATTTATGTGCTGGTTCTGTCATTCAATTTTATATTGGTAAATTCACCCACTGTTACTGGGTTATTGGATGTAGCTCATTTTCACTGTTGAAAAGTAGTTCTATGTCAAAATATAACTTTATCTCTTGTACTGTTGATAAACATGTGGATTGATTTCCGAATTAAGCTATCATTATCAGTGCTGCTGTAAAAAATATGTGTAAGGATTCTGGTACATATGCAAACACTGAGTAATTTCTGGGTCATGTATTATGCTCATCGCGAACTTAACTACATGGTGGCAAACTGTTTTCATATTTACACCTATTCAAAGCCACACTATTAGGACAGTACATGTTTGCCATCAGTTGGCAAACTATGCTAAGTTTGGAGGTGTATAGGTATAAATTATTGTATTTACAATTATAATTTCTCCTATTATAAATACTATTGAGTACCTTTTCTTATATTTATTGTTATTTAGATTATTGTTTTGTAAAGTGCCAGGTCAGTCTGTTACCCATTGCTTTCTGTTGGTTTTGTTTGTTTACAAGAATTTGTTATTTATTTTTTAAAATTTTAGTCAGGATATGAATATGTTTCAGTTATATGTGTTGCAAATATTTTCTCTCACCCTGTGGCTTGCATTTTCATTCATTGACATTTTGTTTTGGTGAACAAGAGTTCCTGATTTTAGATGAGTTGGCGTATTGGTCTTTCCCCTTATGTTAGTATTTGTATCTTATCTAATAAAAATTCTTCAGGGGCACCTGGTTGGCTCAGTTGGTTAAGTGTCTGCCTTCAGTTCAGGTCATGATCCCAGAGTTCCAGGATGGAGCCCCGCGTCAGGCAGTCCCCACTCAGCGGGGCGTTTTCTTCTCCATCTGACCCTCCCCCATCTTGTCTCTCTCTCTCCCTCAAATAAATAAATAAAATCTTTTAAAAATTTCTTCATGACTCCATGGTAATGAAGATGTTTTCTGCATTAACCTTTAAATATTTTTCAATTTTGCCTTTCACATTTAGGTCTATAATACAACTGAGAATGATTTTTGTAGATATGTGGGAAGTTGTTGACTTTGTTGGTGTTTATTTAATATCTTTTAAAAATTTTTAAAAAGGTTTTATTTATTTATTTGAGAGAGAGCATGCTCAAGAGAGCACAGGAGAGCAAGCATGAGCAGGGGGTGTGGGGCAAGGTCAGAGGGAGAGGGAGAAGCAGGCTCCCCACTGAGCAGGGAGCCCAATGCAGAGCTTGATCCTGGGACCAGGATCATGACCTGGGTCAAAGGCAGATGCTTAACTGACAGAGCCACCCAGGCACCCATAATATCTTTTCTAAACTATTTCATGTAAACCCTGTAGTCTTTATCATATGTGGCCACTGAAGTCTCTGTTTTGTTGGCTTAAAGTTCAGCTAGAATTTTAACAATTTCCTTAAATGCTTGGAACCAAGAAGAGAAAGAGAGAGAGACACACATGGCGGGGGGGGGGGGGAAGCCGGGGGGGGAGGGCGGAGAAAAAGAAAGAAAAATTCTCCCAGTCTTTATAGATTGGCTTTATATTGGTTCATTCCAACATTTATCCAGGCCTTTTAAAACTCTGCCATAGCCTATTCCTAATTGCATGGAACCTGAAGTCCAGCCAGAGGGAAAGTTTAGGGTCTTCTCAAGCCTTTTCTGAACATGCATTGAGCCATGTTTATGCACATGGACTTCTCCATTACCCAGTGTGTGAATGAGTTTTTAAAAGCCCTTATTTTTTCATGTTATCTCTTTTCCCAACCTCTCCTTTCTAGGCTTTTTATCTGGGAAGTCTGTCTTTTTCTTATCACTCCTTGTCCCAGGCTACTGAAGCCAGTACTTTTGCCTTCATATCCTTCTGACAGAAACCACCAAAGGAGCCACCTCAGCCCTGGGAACACTTCAAGTCAGATGAAACAAAGGCAAACCTTTATGCCGGTCCTTGAGGGAACTAGATAGCTCAAAGCACAAAGCACAACTCTTTGAGAACTGGGCCCGTTATGGCTCCCTTTGGCACCAGCAACCTGAAGCAGTATGGACTGCCATCTTAGGGCTGCCACCAGTCTGGTAAGTGGGAGATGACGGGCAGGCAATTTAAATTGCCACTGTGCTCTTACACAATGCAGCGGCTCCTTTCTCTCTGAAGCTTCCCCCTCACTGTTGTAAGTCTTTGACTAAATTCCAAGAGTCTGAAAACACTGATTCTGTTAGTTCTTTCCAGGGTATTTGTTTTTGTGTGTGTGTGAAGGGTCAGAGCCCCAAGGATCACTGCTCTTTTATTTTCAGTGATGTCATTCCTCACCAGCTTTTATATGTGATATTTTCATTATCATTCAACTCAAAATATTTGATAGTTGTTATTATTTCTTCTTTGATTAGGGGTGTACTTAGAAATGTATTTCTTAATTTCCAAATATTTGGGTATTTTCTAGTCATCCTTTTAAAAAATTTCTTGTGTAATTTCCAGATCAATGAATGTATGAATCTAATTTCTAAAAATTTTGGTGATTGGATTTATGACTTATAATATTAAATATTGTAAAGGTTTCATATGTGATTGAAAGAAACGTATATGTTCAGTTCTTGGATATGGTGTCCTATATAGGACCTGTATAGGTCCATTTAGTTAATTTTGTTATTTGTATCTACAGTCTTGCTAAATTTGTGCCTACTTATTCAGTTATAGAGGAATCTGCTTTTTATTTTAGTTAGGCTAAATGATGTGGCTGGATGAGATAACTTTAAAATATCAGTGATACAGTATGAAGCCAGGCTGAAGTCCTACATGAATTTTGGTCCATGAAAATAAAGATAAGTTGATGTACATTTTAAAAGGATCATTCTAGCAGTGTTGTGGAGAATAGCCATTATGTAACAAAGAAAAGAACAGGGAAACAGGTTTGGAGATGATTAAATAAGCATATAAAAGATGATGGTGGCCTGGGACGCCTGGGTGTCTCAGTGGGTTAAGCCTCTACTTTCGGCCCAGGCCATGATCCCAGGGTCCCGGGATGGAGTCCCACGTTGGGGCTCGTTGCTCAGCAGGGAGCCTACTTCTCCCTCTGCCCCTGCCTGCCCCCCTGCCTGCTTGTGCTCTCTCTCTCCATGACAAATAAATAAATAAAATCTTTAAAAAAATGATAGTGGCTTGAAAAGAGAATTCTAGAAAACAATTTGGAGCTGGTCATTTGTGATCAGATTCTAGATGTATTTTGAGTGTAGAAATTATAGAATTTGATTATGGATTGGATATAGAGGGTAAGAGAAAGAAAGAAAGAAAGAAATGATGCCTCCAAAGTTGTGGTCTGAGCAACAAGACCGAGTGGAGAGATGATAAAGAAACAGGAGAATATCAAGAATTCTCTAGTGTACATGTCAAGCTTTAGGTGTTTAATAAACATCCAAATGAAGAGGTAAAGGATTGTATTTATGTGTCTAGAATTCAGGGAAGAATCAGTACTGAAAACAGAAATTAGGAGTCATGTACTTAGTATTTGGAACTCCTATGGAGGCCAGGAACAGGTCACTTGGAAATGAATATAGACAGAAAAAGAAAAGAGATCCCAGGACTTAGCCCTGGGCAACCTCAACATTTAGTGATAGGGAAGAGGAAGAAGAAACTGCAAAGAAGTCTAAGAAGTGGTTTGTGATATACAAAGAAAACCTACAGGGATTATTGCCTATGAGGTCAAGATAAGAAAGTGTTTTTTTAAATTATGGTGTTAATAGTGTCAAATACCATGATGTTCAAAGTGAGGACCAGTCATTGGACTTGGAAGTGTGGGGGACGTTGATAATATGAACACGAGCAGTTTTGGAGGTATGGTGGGTAAGAATATCTAATTGGAGTAGGTTTAAATGTGAAAACCTGGAGAAGAGGGAATGACTTTTTGAGTATTTTTCTAAATGATATTAGGTCAGTAACTATACAGGAGAATAGGGAGGTCAAGGAAGAGGTTTTTCTCTATGGAAGGTAGTGTACCATGTTCGTATCATCCAGTAGATGGGATTTTTGAACTACGGTCTGGAATGGTCGAGAAGGAATGCTAACCATGGCCCTCCCCGCCCCCCAAAAAATGCTGGGCAGGAATACATGATCAGCCATTCTATCGTAAGAATAAACAGGGGAATAAAATATGAAGGCATGTTGGCAGGCTTGGGAATATGGAACTTCTCTCCTTTTTCCTTTCATTTTCTAAGGGAGAAAAGAAGCAAAATCACCAAATTTGATAAAGAGCAGGAAAAGGCTCTTGCCTTTTGGGAAGAGAAGCAAAGATTTGAAATTCGTACCTAGGAGACTGGGAGAATGAACAAACAATGGCAATACGGGGGCTGTATATAGGCAGGACTGCAGACCCACATGAGTTTTTGGTCAGAGATGTTGTATGTTATTAAGGTTGTGTGTTTTTATCCTGTCACAGTCCTCTTCTCAGAGGCAGGGTGAGGTGTCTTGGAGTGTCTGAAGAGTTGGACATAACCAAGGCTGGAATTTTTGCCAGGGAGGAATGATGAAGGGAGAGAATGCAAGGAAGGGTGAAAGTGTAAGCAAGGAAATATTATGACTATGGAGCATGGTGTCTAATCCAGATAAGGCTGGAAGAAAAGATGGTTGGGAGACATTTAGAAGGTACAAATGATTTTTTCCCCTAGAGATAACTATTGATTTTTATTGAATTTACTTTCAGTCTATTTCCCATTACCCACAACAGTATCTAATTGTACACATTGATGACAATCAGTTCTGATGATACAGTTCTATCACATGTCTACGTTTGTGTAGCTACCACAGCCAAGATACAGAACACTTCCACTACATGTATCCGTTATGCCATACTTTCATAAACACAGTCACTGCCCTCCCTCCTTGGCAACCACTAATGTACTCTTAATCTGAATAGTTTTGTCCTTTTCATAAATATTATATAAATGGAATCATATAGTATTTCACATGTTGAGACTGGATTTATGTCACTCAGCAGAATTTCCTTGAGATTTATCCAAGTTGCATGTGTCAACAGTTTTGTTTTATTGCTGAGTAGGAATTCATGGTATGGATATACCCCACTTTGTTTGACCAGTCACCAACTGAAGGACATCCGAGTTGCTTACAGTATTTGGCTATTATAAATAAAGGTATTATAAACATTTGTTTATAAACAAATGGATATAAACATTTGTGTGGACATAACTTATGATTTCTTTGGGACAAATGCCCAAGTATGCAATTGCTGAGTTGTTTGAAAATGTTTAGTTTGTAAGAAACTAGCATCCCCTTTACCTGCATGACTGTTCTATTTTAGAATCCCACCAACAATGTTTGACATATCTTTGCCCATGTTCCAATGGGATTATTTGTTTGTTTTTACTATTGACTTTTGAGAATCCTTTATATATTCTAGATATTGGTCCTTTGTCAGTTATGTGGATCACAAATATTTCCTCCCGGTCTGTAGCTTGTCTTTTGATCCTCATCACAAGATCTCCCATGGAGCAAATTGTTTTAAAATTTTGATGAGATGAAACTTCATTATTTTTCCTTTTGTGGATTTTGCTTTTGTTATCAAGTTTAAGGACTCTTTGCCTAGACCGGTTTCCAAAGATTTTTCTGAAAGTTCTTTTCTAAAATGTTTGGCTTTACATTTAAGTCTGTGATCAATTTTGAGTAAAGCTCTGAAATTTAGACTGAGGTTCAGTGTCTTTGCCTGTGGATTTCCGATTGCTTCATTTGTCAAAATGTCTGCCCTTCCTCCACTGAATTGCTTTTGCTCAGTTGTTAAAAATAAGTTGGAAATATTTGAGTGGGTCTATTTCTGGGTCTTCTATTCTGTTCCTTTGATCTATGTGCCTATTTCTCTCCAAATATCACACTGTCTTGATTACTGTAGCTATCTGAGAGGCTTTAATATTAGAAGGATTATTCCTCCCACTTTATTCTTCTTTTTCAAAATTGTTTTAGCTATTCATAATCACTTTTTATATGTATGCAAAAAAATATTACTTAGGTTTACGTCCAAATTACATCCCCCTTATTGACTCATTTAAGGAAAATTGACATCTTTACTATTACTTCCCATCCATGACCATGTTATGTCACTCCATTTACTTAGGTCTTTTTTTATTTCTTTCATCAGAATTTTGTAATTTTCACAATACAAATCTAGTACATATTTTATTCAGTGTAGATATTTCATATATATTTTGCTAACCCATGTACAGTATTTTCTTTGGAGTAATTTTAATGATATTATGTTTTATTATAACCATTTCCATAGGTCAATTGTTAGTATATAGAAATGCAGTATTTTGTGTGATTTTGTATTCTGCAATCATAATTCACTTGTTAGTTCTAAGACTTTTTTTAATATTCCTTCAGATTTTCTACATAGATAAACTTGTCATATGCAAATACAAATTTATTTCCTCCTTTGCAATCTTTGTGCTTTTTATTTCTTACCCTTGCAGTGTCTTAGTAGCTAGAACTTTCAGTAATACGTTGCATAAGAGTGGTTAGAGTAGACATTCCTCTCATTCTCAGTCTTTGCATAACACTAACCAGTCTTTCATCATCAAGTATGATGTTAGCTGCAGGCTTTTTATACATACTTTTAAAAAATTGAGATAATTCCTCTCTATTCCTAGATTACTGAGAGTTTTATCCTAAATGTGTCTTGGATTTTTTCAAATGTTTTTCTGCATCAGATGATTTTTATGTTGATAAAGTAGATTACATTGATTTTTTAAAATGTTTTCAGTTGGAAAGAGCAGTTTAAACTGAATGTTATTTAAGTATTTTATTTTTGTAAAACTTATATATATATAGTATAATATGTATGTATAAATATTATGATCTCATATTCAACAATGTAACCACATTGCTTGGTCCATCTTCAAACCTTGGAAAGGACCTATACAAGTAGATGAAATATTTAAAAACATATTTAGCTCCATAGTAAATGTGACTGTTGGTTTTCAAAAGTTGAGATTATTTATGTTATTCCCTTCTCTAGTCTTTGGCAGAATTTCTATCATGAGGGGACAGTAGAAAATGTGTTACAATAACTCTCCAACCACTGATGCCATCTCCTCTGTTTTCTAAATATTACAAATGTCAATAGGATTATAAAAACACATAGTCGAGAGTGACTTTTTAAAAATAAATTGTATATTGAAAATAAATTGTATATTGAGATTGCTGGAAACACTTCTGTGGTTCTAGCTGGGATGAAGCAAAGCACCACAACAGTAGGTTTCTGTAATGACTTTTGGTTGTGTAGAAGAAAGTCACATTGAAGCTGTGAGGGACTCAAGAGAGGAAGAGAAGTCAGTTTTTCTCGTAGTAAGAGAATGGAGAAAACAAGAAATAAATGATTCTGGTACTTTTTCAAAGAGGGAAATAAGGAAGAAACAACCAGAACAACAAAGGGGGGTGGCTATGTAAGATTCTGGAAGCTTGTTCCATGTTGACTGCCTTTTGTTATGCCCTACTTTCCATTGGTAATTAGTGATAAAATCCTTATACTGAAAGAGCTTATTTTCAGTAGCCTCAAGGAGGAAGGAAGCTAGTTCTATAGAAGAGAGAAATATATTTAAACATCTGCAACTTGCAATTAGAAAATAAGGAACGAATAAGAAGCCAGTCTGGGATCCAGAATGTGACCTAGGAGATTACTTAAATCTTAAGAGGTCCATAGAGGGTTCGCAATCATTTATAACATACTAATCTAGATATTTTTATGGTTTTATATAATAGCATCATTACAAATGTATCACTGATGTACCTAAATAGAACAACAGCTAGCGAAAAAACAGTTATATAACAGATGTATATATCCTCAGTCCTACAAGAAGAAAAATATCACAGTAAAACCTCATTAAAAAGATCAGAAAAACCGGGGCGCCTGGGTGGCTCAGTCTTTAAGAGTCTGCCTTCGGCTCAGGTCATGATCACAGGGTCCTGGGATTGAGCCCCACATCGGGCTCCCTGCTTGGTGGAAAGCCTGCTTCTCCCTCTCCCACTCCCCCTACTGGTGTTCCCTCTCTCGCTGTGTCTCTCTCTCTCAAATAAATAAATAAAAATCTTAAAAAAATATATCAGAAAAGCTTCAAAACATTAACTTGGTATAAATGTAAAGTTTAAAATGGGTAAATGAATCTACTTATTTATAGAAAGAAAATAGATCTAATTCTCTCATTTGTATGCATAAGGTTTTTTCTGAAGCCATTTCAACAGAAAAGAGGAATAGAGGCCAATTTAAAATGTATGTTTGGCTAGAATCTATGACTTTCAGTAATGTGATTTTATCATACGTTGTTAAACATTCAGGTAATATGTGTTTAAGATTGCCAGAGATATTGCGTGTATCAGAAGACTCATTCATTCTTTTCTAATGGAAATACTACATGTGCAATGAATGCCTTCATAGACTTGATACTTAGAGTCTTATAATAAATATTTGGAGGACCTCAGTTTTGACCAAGATGGAGTAGTACCATTCTTCCCAGGTCCTCCCTCTTACAACTAAAATATCCTGGATATAACAGCACAAACAAGCAGAGTAAGACTCTCAAAAGTGGCAAGAAGGCACACTGCCTAGGGATTTCAGGACTTGACCAACAACATGACAGTGAGTTCTCTGGGTTTTCTTTTTGTTTTCCATATATCACAGAGGACTCCAATACAACTATCAATAGATGTAGATAGAAGGAAACTCTAGGAAAAGCCTGTCCCTCCAAGTCGTTGGATCAGGAAAAGAGTAGCCAAATAGAACAGAAAACATCTGAGCAACACTTACCCTATTTCACTCAAACACAAATGGAAATATTGCCCTCACTCGTGACTTCGGTTAGGAGGAATGGGAAGCAGATATTCTACCCAACTGTACCCTTCCCCTCTATGGAAGCAACCACTGTCACTCTGATTTCCCAGTTGGATGGTGTTGACAGAGCATGCAAGGAGTTGATCTTCTGTACCCTGCCCAGCAGCAGCAAGTAGGGTTCTGATTTCCCCACTAGGGTAGTGTGCTAGTAGGGTCCAAAGTGAGCTAACCCTCTACCTCCTCCACATGGTAGGCATGAGCTGATGCAGCTAATCACAGCATCCCCAATTCTTCCCTTCCCCCTCCCCACAGGTGTTAATGGAACCCAGCAGAGACCACTCAAATATTCCCAACAGATTTTGACAGCAGAACAAAAACAACTTAATGGAAGGAGAATAGCCATTTTAACAAATGGAGCAATTGGAAAGTATAGACAAAAAAAATTTTTTTGATGAACTTCAATATGAACTTCAGAGCTTAATGCAAAATTGATCATAAATTTAAGTGTCAAATGTGAAACTATGAACCTTTTATTAAAAAATCAGGAAAAATATTTAGAATCTAGGGCTAGACAGAGGAGTTCTTTTTTTTTAAGATTTTATTTATTTATTTGAGGGAGGGGGGAGGAATGAGGGAGAAGTGGAAGGGCAGGGAAGGGGACAAGCAGGCTCCAAGCTGAGCTCAGAGCCCTACACAGGGGCTTCATCCCAGGGGGCTTGATCCCAGGACCCCAAGATCATGACCTGAGCTGTAACCAAGAGTCAGATGCTTAACCTACTGAGGTACCCAGGCACCTCTCGAACTAGACAAAGTTCTTAAATTTGACAGTCTTTTAAAGGGGATGAAAATACAAGCTACAAACTGAGAGAAAATATTTGCAAGTCACATAGCTGACAGTGCTAGTATTAGAATAGAAAGAACTCTCAAAACTCAACAGTAAGAAAACTCAACAAACCAGTTAGAGAGGGAACAAAATATATGGACAGCATTTCATTGAAAAGGATATGGACATGCAAATAGACACATGTATCATTAACCATTAGGAAAATACAAATTAAAACCTCAATGATATATAATTAAGCACTTACTTATAATGGCTAAAAAACATAAGAAAATAACAAATGCTGGTAAGGATGTTGAAAACTGGACCATTCATACACTACTGGTGGGAATAAAAGTGGTCAGTTTTGGATAATTTTTCTAGTAAAGATAGTATTTTTTTCAGTATAGATTTTTTCCAAGAGTTGCCTGGAAATCTTTCTTAATGGTGCATATTTTGTATAATAAAGTTAGTTATTTACTAAATACAACAAAACAAAGCAAAACAAAAGAACTATTTAACTAAGTCGGTGTTGTATAGGCTAATAGAAAAACAGATCAGTTAGTGTAAAAAGTCCAGGCATGACCTCTCACATATGTAGGCAATTGATTTTTGTCAAATGCTCCAAGATATTCCAATGGAAGTGGAAATTTTTTTCAACAAATTCTGCTTGAACCACTGTATATGCATATGGGAAAAGAATTTTACCTTGATACTTACCTTACAACATATATAAATATTTGAGATGGATCATAGACATAAACATAAAATCTAAATGTATATGCCTTTTTGAGAAATCACAGAAAAATATTTGCTTAATCTCACTGTAGGGAAAATTTTTTTGATATGATGAAAAGTCATGAAATATAAAGGAAAAAATAGAAAAATTGATTTTCACTAAAATTTAATATTTTGGTCATCAAAACCACTGATAAGAAAATGAAAAAAAGCAAGCCATAGAATTAGGGAACATATTCTCAATACACATAACACATATCTCAAAAAGGATTTTATTCCATGATACATGAAAAATATATAGAAATCAATAGATAAACAACCTAATTTAAAAGGAAACAGGTACAGATTCTTCCCACGAAAAAAGTAGCTTTGTGAAGTGTAGTTTCCTTCCTGGGAATTTACCCATGGTAAATGAATGATTATATCCCATCAAAGACTTGTATATGCATGTACAAATGTATGAAAGTTTTTAAAACCATGTACTAATGTTTACAGCAGTTCTACTGATAATATCACCAAAATAAAAATAATCCAAATATCCCCACAGTGGGAGAATGAATAAGTAATCTCAGTGTAGGAAAAATTTTCTTTAACAGTGCAAAAAAGCACTAAAAATGAAAGAAAAATGATCAATTGGATGTTAACAAAATTAAAATGTTCTGCATTTTTCTGATATCTATGAATGTTGAGCATCTTTTTATGCACAAATCGACTGCATTCATACATGTCATGGAAATGTAAATTAAAACAAGATTAAGTACTATTTCATGTTTAAAAGAAGACTAAGGATTTGGAAAACTGGACTCCTGACTTTCCATTGGGAATGTAAAATAACATGACTATTTCAGAACCCAGTTTGACAGGTTTTCATACAATTAAACAGAAACTGGCTTCATGACTCAGTCTTTCTGTCCTGGGATTTTACTCAATGCTAAATGAAAATTTGTGTCTACATAAAGACTTATAGCTAATGTGTAAATGTTCATAGCACCCTAACTCCTAATGCCCTGAACTGGAAACAATCTAATTGTCCTTAATAAGAGAATAAGTAAGAAATCTGTGGCACATTATTGCAATGAAATTTGATGAAGCTTTAAAAACAAACTACTAATACATGCAACAGCATGGATGAATTTCCAAATTATTATTTTCAGTAAAAGAAATTGAGGTAGGAAAAGACGTTAGGGTTCGAAGCTGATGGCCAAGAAAGAAATCTTGAGACATCTTTGGTGCAAAAAGGTAATTTTATTAAGACACAGGGACAGGATGCGTGGGGAGAAAGAGCTGCACTGGGGTTATGAAGAGTGGCCTATTACGTACTTTGAAGTTGGGGGGAAGTTAGGGATAGCGTTTTAAGTCTCTAAGGAATTTTGGAAGCAAGGTTTCCAGGACCTTGAGGGAGCTAGCTGTTGTTGGGAAAAGGTCACTTATTACTGTCTAATAAAACCTGCGTCATGAGACCCTTCAGATGTATTTCAGTAGGTCATATGCTTGGGGGATGATTGCCAACATGTATCTTGGGGGATAGAGATAAAGGAAGTTTCCAAAGGAATTTTTATATGTTAAAGTAGACTTATAGGATCCTGGGATTGGGCTAAGTTTGACGTGGAGGCAGCTGAGTTCCTAGAAGAATGTCACTCTGCTTGTTTTAAGGACTTGTTACTGGGCTGTAAGTAGCAGGAAATTTAATAATTTTTCTTCTGCTTTGTTTCCCACATCAGAGATCATCCATGTACCTTTAAAAAGTTCATATTGAATTATATGCCTTTGGTGAAATTCAAGATTAAGCAAAAGTAGTCTATGATCACAAAAATTGGATCAGAGATTGACTTTGGGGTGGAAATTGACTAGAAAGGGGCATAAGGAAGCTTAGGGCTAAAAGAAATGTTCTATATCTTGACTGGGTTGGTGATTACTTAAGTTGAGTATAATATGCTCACCAAACTCCATACCAAAATTTGCATATTTTTGTTCATGTAAATTATGTCTTATGAATAAAAATATTTTTGAAAAATACAGTTATTTTCTAAGTTTTGTGGTATTTGTGGTATTTTGTAAGTTGTATAATTTCTCATCCTAATGGATATTTGGTTTATACTTAATTTTGTATTTGTGATTTTACATTCTTTCTCTGAAAGATAGCTTCCATAATATTATAAGCTTCAGGCCCCAGAGAAGTAAATAAAAATTGTGTATGTGTGTGTGATTGCAAATTTTTTTCTGCAAATACGCTTCATTCAGAAATTCCTCCTTTCTTCTTCACTCAACCCAAAGTCATTATTGGGATTTTTTCTTTTTTTTTCTTCACCACTATTCTTCAGATTCAATCATTCTCACACACATCTTACTCCTCTAACGGAGTCACTTTTATGAAACTGTTACTCTTATGAAACTTTCTTTAATAACCCAGAAAAATACTTATGTTTCAGTTTCTTTTTCTTCAAATATATTTTAAAGATTTATTTATTCAGGGCACCTGGGTGGCTCAGTGGGTTAAAGCCTCTGCTTTCGGCTCAGGTCATGATCTCAGTGTCCTGGGATCGAGGCCTGCATCGGGCTCCCTGCTCAGCAGGGAGCCTGCTTCCCCCTCTCTCTCTGCCTGCCTCTCTGCCTACTTGTGATCTCTCTCCCACTGTGAAATAAATAAATAAAATCTTTTAAAAATATATTTATTTATTCATTTGAAAGAGAGAGAGAGAGCAGCAGGTGGGGCAGAGGGAGAGGGAGAGAATCCCCAGTAGACTCTCCTCCAAGTGGGGAGCCCCATTCTGGGGTGAATCCCATGATCCCAAGATCACAACCTGAGCCAAAGTCAAGAGTTGGATATTTAACCGACTGAGCCACTCAGGTGCCCCTTCAGTTTCTTTTTCCTATATTTCTGTTAACATAGATCACTTTTTACATGATCATAATTATACATACTAGCCACTTTATCCTTCCACTATGCTGTGTGCGGGAACCCTCTTTTCATTCTCTTTTGGCACAATCCAGTACAATCTTTGACAGCTACTTCATCTCCTCAAAGCAATTTCTTCCATTCTTCACAGAGCAGTTTGCCATGTACTAGGATATGATGCAAATATCAAGAGATCACTGCTTTCATCTGGTCTCTTCTCTTGTAGTCAGATGTTCAGAATTATCATCTATAATCATCATTTCTCAAACAGCTTAGATTCACAATGTATGGATTGCTTTATAAATTTACTCACCAAGTCAAGACTGAAAGTAAGAATTCAAGCAAATAGGTTGGTAAGGGGCATTCAAGATAAAGGAAATGGTTTGTGTAAAGGCTGGAAATAAGAAACACAGAGTGGTTTAAGACATGTAATTTATGGCTAGAATGCAAGGAGTTTTAGGAGAGAGGTGAGAAATTATGGTCATGACTTTAGTAGCTTTAAACACAGGGCAAGGAGTTTTTGTATATAATCCTGGGGATTTTTCTTTAGTATGTAAGTAAAAGTCAGTTAAAAAATATTCGTTGAATATTTACTAAACAGTTGATCACTGCCTCCAAATGGAATACACCATTTGGTGGAAAAGACAGATATTAAATAAATAATAAAGATACAATTAATAACTATTTTATGCTGTAGAAAATATATTCATAACAGCTTATGAATATGGTTGTCATAACCTAGGCTTGTGGGTCAAGAAATGACACTTTGTTTTCTTTGCCCAGCACTATATTTTCAACATCTATAGCTGCTCCTGATACATAGATACTCAACGATTTTTGCATGAACAAGCAAATAAATACTTGAATTCTAGCAAATAACTTAGAGTTAGTTAAATAAATACAGGATAAGTATTTAGCCAGGAGGGAAAACAAATACAGCTTGAGGAAGTCTGGTATATTCAAGAAACTGGGAAAAACCCAGTAGGTCTCATAAAATGTTAGATGAGGTTGGAGGGGGACATAGAATCTGTTTCATAGAGACTATTATGATCCATTTAAAGATTCCAGAATTTATTTCAAGGCAATTGGAAATCATTGGTTAGTTTGTATCAGGGAAATTCGAGATTTTTTTGCAGTTTTAGAAAGTTTTAGCATTATTGGTGGCGATTCAATATGTGAAGATTGGGAAGTAGTCACAGTAGATGAGTTGTTGTGAAGATAACAGAGTCTATTTGTTCAGTCTAGGAAAGAAGGCATTGAAGTCGGGATGCGGGGTATGGCAATGAGGATGGAAAATAGCAGACGGATTGAGGAGCCTTGGGGAAGTAGGATCGAAGGGATCTGAACATTGCCGAGTTAGGGAAATTTGGAGGAGCCAAGGATAACTAATGAGATAATATATTGTGCAATTAGGCGAATGGAGGTTTAGCAAAGTTGCAGAAGACATAGGTTTTGAATATGTTCTTTTGAGATTCCTATGAGATTTTCAGGTAGACTGTTTGAATGGACAGCTGTACATAAATATACCAAAGACCGTCTGAACTGCAGAGATAGATTAGGGAATGTAATAATGTTCCATACTCTGGAAGGAAAGAAGTTGTCTTAGGGAGATAGAGGTATAAAAGGAAGGGACTCAGGACAAAGTCCCAAGGAGCTCCCATATTTAATGAACAGGGCCTTAGAAACAAAATTCCAGCACAAAAATAGAAGACATAGGATGTCAGAAATGTCAGCGGAATAAAATGTGTTTTCTAAAAGGAGAACATGATCAAAGTTCTTTAAGTTAAAAATGTCTTGTAGGTAGGAGATTTCTATCAGCTGCCTGGATGTATAAATCAAACCAAAGGGTTATGGCAAAACCTCTGGAAGAAACCCAGGCCTCATACATTGCCATGTACAATGACGATTAATATTTGATGTGCTTGGACTTGAAAAAAAGAAGAAAGAAAGAAATACCAGCTGGGATTATGATTTTCCCACATTACGAAGTCTCCCATATTTGCATAGGATTGAGGCAGTCTATAAATACATATTAAATTGGATCTTTAATCCTGCCTTTTTGAAACAAATTGCTCACTTGCATGAGTTAAATTATACTCCTTCATAAAAGACAATAAAAATATAAAATAATTTTAATATAACAATAAGAGTTTGAAATTACCATTGTTTAAAATTGGCAAATAAAAACTGTAAAGAAGGAAAAACACTCATAATGAAGCACCCAATGAAAACCATTATTGGTATCTTTATATATGTATATGTGCATTCATTACACTCATACAATTAATATATTAATACATTATATATATGAATGTGGTTAATATAAACTAGAATATATTTTTCAACTTGTAGTTAGGAATTTCGTAATATATTTAAGCTTTATTAATAAATAATGAAACTGACTTGTTAACATTCAGAACATGAAGATAGGAAGCATGATATCCTTCCTGAATCAAACATTACAGTAAATAATGGGTCCTCAATAAATCTTTCTACCTGGTTGATTCCCCCCAAGACAAATAAGAATAATAACAAATTATTTTTCACTGATAGAATAAACCCTAAAGGGGCGCCTGGGTGGCTCAGTGGGTTAAAGCCTCTGCCTTCAGCTCAGGTCATGATCTCAGGGTCCTGGGATCGAGGCCCACATCGGGCTCCATGCTCAGCAGAGAGCCTGCTTCCTCCTCTCTCTCTGCCTGCCTCTCTGCCCTGTGATCTGATCTCTCTCTGTGTCAAATAAAATAAATAAAATCTTAAAAAAAAAAAAAAAGAAGAAACCCTAAAGAAAGTCTGCAGCTAGTGTTTCTCAGCTCTCTTTTGGTTTCCTGCATTAGGAGTTTGCAATGAAAACATGCGCGCGCGCGCACACACACACACACACACACACACACACAAATAACTGGGTGATCATGTGTTAACTCTCATTCCATATAAAAGTTGATTTACTGTAGTCAATTCTTGATGTTTTTAGTAAATCGATTTTTATTTTGTATCATGTTTGTTTTCTCTACTATTTATAACTTCAATTGGCAGTTCTGTGCTATTTTCCTCAGGAATGAATTTACTAAAAACTTTAAAAATTGTCTACAAATAAATTAACTTTTAATTGAAAACTGAAGAGCAACAGAAAATGTAGATGGATGCAAGAAGAAAATTGAGATCCTTCTATTTTTATTAACATTTGTGTTCTGGAGCAAAACTATTCACTTCGAATAGAAAGCGCAACTGTAAATAAAACACAAATAGTATCCAGACAGAGCAGTTATCGGATGAAGATTGCATTTCAGCACAAAGCTTCATCAGTGTTAAAATGCTGATTCTCTTTAGGAGGGGAATGTGAAGATCTGTTTGCCTTATTAAATGTAAAGACCACATATTCTTACCCTTGTAAAAATAGGTCAGGCTTCAAAAAAGACATTTTTATGCTTAAAGTTACAAACCAAACAATTCTCACAGGCATTGTTTTGTTTACTTAGTTTTAGTTGCATTTACTATGGGTGAAATTCGAAAGATTTATGGGACTAGCTAGAGGCAGAAGTCATAATGGCTAATGCAACTTCAACCTAGCACAAGCTATTTCTCAACAAGGCATAAGGTTAAGGCAAAACAAACAAACAAAAAATGTAGTATGTAAAATATGAGTGTTATGGGACTTTAAGCAAAGTTCCTTTATACCATACTGTGCCCTTTTCAGTTCCATGTCCTCTAAGCATCATTGGCAACTCAGGCATGTACCAATTCATTTATTGAGTCTATAAATGATTATAGTGGTTTAGACAATTCTTTCCTGACTTGCCAAATGGTGAAATTAATAGACAATGTTGATTTACTACTGACCTTTCTGGTTTGAACAATGAAATGGAGTCTACCATGAACCTAAAAAGAGGGCTTAGAACATAGTAAGCGCTCCCTACGTGTTTATTATCTAAAAGAATGAATAGCTCTTATTAGTAAGAGTATTTTCTCTTTTTCATATCTTGCTATGCAGTTAACACGTACAGACACACATGAAATCTGTTCCTGGAACAATCAGCCAGTGTATTTGGGTGCAATAGAATATATCAGTGTGTGAAAACATTTGCATCTTCATAAAGTTCTTCTTAGGCTCTTCCTCTATGTGTTACTGCATCTGTTCTGTGTGTTCTAACATGGCTACAGTCCCTATCTTTTAAATTTCCCCACTAGGGCAAATATGCCATAATTAATGCAAAGGGTATAATCATCTGCATATTCCCTTTTAAAGCAATTAAAGCTAATAGATTTTTTTAAGACTTGGAAATAAATGCAAAAATTGACCAAAAAACGGTTGTTAGAAGGGAGAGTCCAAGTCCAGAAAATGCTAACTCTGAACAGACTTGCAGTCTGACCACACTGTGTATGGCTTTTCCCCCAGACACCCACTGATTTAGTTTTCTCTTCTGAAAAGTGCGGTGATTGCACTAAATGATTTCTGGACTCCTTTATCACCTGTAAAAATATTTTGAAAATTTTTATGTAAACATGAGCTTTAAAAAGTCCTTCACTAGAAGCTGTTGATATAACATGGTGTAAACCTTCCTAGAAAAAGAATAGGGGAGTTAAAAATATCTGGTGACCAGGGCTCTTTTTAAGACCAAAATTCTTGTTATTATAGTTTCATGAGATGGACACTGATATTTACTTCAAATTCTGAGCACTAACGTTCATATGAACAGCAATTACAATTCTAGTGGAAAAATAATAGCTAAGATTTATTTTTCTTTTGTTAATGGACTGGGATCCTGCTCCATATAAAACATGCAATCTGTGACAAGTTATAATTCAGACTTTAACTTTTCAATTCATGCCTTTACAATTCTATAAGAATATTATGTAGAAACAAATATATCTTTAACTCTCCCCTAACCTTGGTAATTTTCTTTTTATGGGCCATAGGTTCAGAGCCTTTGGCAAGCAATAGCATCAACCTTAAATTTAATAACATTGTTTGTATTGATTAGATTTATTGAAGCTACCTTTAATGAAAAGTGGTACTTTCTCTCCATTTGCAACAGTGATATACATTTTCCTTCTAAAGTAGATTTAAGCAAAAGAGAAAGTGAATTGATTTTTAACATATTAAATTGCTAGAAGTACAGGTCATACGTGGATAAAATAAATAGTAGAAGTGATAATTGGATGTCTGAAGATATATGAAATACATAGCTTTGGAAGAGGATGTGATTTATCTGCAGTTCTCTTAACCATGTCTGATCTCTTAGATAATCAGAATAACCCTCTACCAGTTGGCTGGTATTCTTTTGTTTACAATAGGAAAATTCTCTTTCACTGAGAGCCAACTACATGGCCGGTTGGTTATATGCTGGATTTTGGAATTGACTATTTAATGGTGTTTTTTAGCTTTTGGCTCAATTGAAAAGCAGAGATATCTGAGCTAATCAGAGTTTGTAAGTGGGCAAGCCACCTCAGGGTCTGTCTCATTACCTCCCAAGTATCCTGTATTGGAAGGTATCCAAGACAAGGTGTACAAGGGACAGAGTTGTAAATTTGAGTAATTTCTTTTTGGTAGCAGTTGTATAATACTTATCAACATTTTAAACCAATATAGTTTTTCCCTCTAAATTCCATTTCTAAGATTTTAGTCTACCAAAAAAACTATTACAGGTTAGCTATGATATAGATGTAAGGGTGTTTATTGAAGCCTTATTTGTACAGTAATAATTGGAGATTAAGCAAATTTCCATCTTCTGGAAATATTTTCTACTCTTGGATTCAGAGATAGCTCCATCATTCTTCTGGTTTTTCTCTTACCTCCCTAGCTACTCCTTCCAAGCTTTGCTGTTTCTCTTCATCACCTCAAACTCCTAGTGATAGAATGCCTAAAGGCAAACTTCTTTCAACTTTTTCTTGATTAACTATTTATGCCTTGATATTTCTAGCAGCCTTATAATTTTAAGTAGCCTTGAACCTTTAATGATTCACCTTTTTTCTTTCTTAATTGTTCGTTTCTTCTAAAATCAATGCTTATACGTTTGACTGATCACTCTACACATTCACTTGCCTAGCTACTATACATCTCAAACTTAACATGTGCAAAACCAAGCTCTTGATTTTGTAACTTCTTCCTATCTCTCTAGCCTAGTGACTGCATTCTACCAAGCTGAAGTCATATTTTATTAGATTTGTTCTTTCACCCACTGCCATATCAACCCTGTCAGAAAATTCTGTTTGTTTTTTGTTCTACATTAAGACTATTCCACAGTAAAACAAAAGCCATTTCAGCACCATGATATGTAAATTGAAGTGTTCAAAGATTCTCCCTTTGAGATCAGAAACAAGGTAAGGTTTCTAGTCATCACCACCTTCCATTCCTAGCCAGCTCATTAAAACAAGAATAAGAAAGAGGATAAAGGATAGCAGATTATATTCTTGTATATGTAGAAACTCCTAAATAAACTACTAACAAATGATTAGTATTTATATGAAAATTTATCTAGGCTACTGGTTTCAAACTCCATTGTATTTCAAAGTGTCAGGCATAAAGTTGGGAAAAAAATATACTATTACATCAAAAATAAAAACTACCTAAGAATAAAGCTAACAAAACATGTGCAAGTTCTTTTTAGAAAATGATAAAAGCTTATTAGATACAGTAAAGAGGATTCAAATATGCAATGTTATAAAGATGTCATTTCTTTCCATTTCATTATATAGATGCATTGAAATTCTGTGTGATGGTTAATTTTGAGTGTCAGCTTGATTGGCCATGGGGTACCCAGGTTAACCATTACTTCCGAGTGAGGCTGTAAGAATGTTTCTAGATGAGTTTAGCATGTCAGTCAGTGGCCTCAGCAAAGTAGAGTGCCCTCCCCAATGTGGGTGGTCATCATCCAATCCATTGAGGGTCTGAATAGAATGAAAGGGGGGAAATTTGCCTCTTTTTCCTTACTTCACTGCTTGAACTGAGACACCATATCTCATCTACCCTTGGACTGGATGATTTACAGCAGTGCAGACTCTGGCTCCCCTGGTTCACAGATCTTTGAGTTTGGACTGCTTTATACCACCTGCTTTCCTGAAGTCTTTAGTTTACAGGTGGCAGATTGTGGGGTTTCTCAGCCTCCATAATCTCATGAGCCAATTTCTCATAATCTCCTTTTATATACATAAAGCTTTTATTCTTCAGACAGATTATGAGAGTATTGTTCTGGGACAGATGCACCAGGATCCACATGTAAGAATGTCCAAAGCACCATTGCTGGAATAACTGAACCCTGACAACAACCCAGGGGTACTTTACTCATACGATGGATGAATGAATATTTTTAGCATATTCATAAAATTTTACATGACACTAAACAAAATTTACTGCTGGAAATGGAAAAATGATATACAAACATATAGAGGAACACCTTCAATACAAAATTCTTACCAAGAATATGTTAAAATTCTCATGATGATTGTATTAGTTCTCTAATGCCACTGTGTCTCATTACCACAAGCCTAGTGGGTCAAAATATTACAAATTTATTATCTTACAGTATCTGAGGTTAGAAGTCTGAAAGCAATTTCACTGCTTAAAATCAAGGTGTCAGCATGCATATGTTCCTTGCCTTTCCCAGCTTCTAGAGGTCACCGGCATCCTTGGCTCATGGCTCCTTCCTCCATCTCCAAAGCTAGCAGTGCACCATTTTTTTTTAAACATATAATGTATTATTTGCCCCAGGAGTACAGGTCTGTGAATCATCAGGCTTATACCTTTCACAGCACTCACCATAGCACAAACCCTCCCCAATGTCCATAACCCATCCACCCTACCCCTACCCCCCCAACCCTAGTAACCCTCAGTTTGTTTCATGAGATTAAGAGTCTCTTATGGTTTGTCTCCTTCCCGAAACCATCTTATTTCATTTTTTCCCTCCCTACCCCCAACAACCCCTGCCCTGCCCCTCAAGTTCCTCATATCAGAGAGATCATATGATAATTGTCTTTCTCCGATTGACTTACTTGCAGCAAACCATTTTCAGCTCTCTCTCTGCTTCCATGTCACGTTGCCTTCTGTTTCTCTGATCCCCTGTCTATCTCTTATAAGGCCCTCTATATTTACATAGGGCCCACCTAGATAATCCAGGCTAATTTTCCCATCTCAAGATCTTTAGTATTACTTTCTAGGTCCCTTTGCCATATAAGGTAACATAGCCACAAATTTCAGGGATTAGGATGTAGAAATTTAGGGGAGGGGTGGGGCAGGCATTATTTAACCTGCTATAATGATGTATCAGATTAAACTGACTACAAAAAGCACTGAAATTTTCAAACTGAAGAGAAAAATTATCTCCAAAACACTTGATCAATGTCTATGTGAACATAGAAAGAAAATATCTCTGTTCAAAAATTTGCATTTTACCATCACTAACAATTATTAATTAGCACCTCAGCTTTGGAGAATAAATGAACTAACTATAGGCTCCTGTCAGTTACCAATGTCTCTTGTGTTATGATCCCATCAAATAGTACTTTAAAAAAATTTAACTACTTTTTATACCCCTATACTTAACTCTACCCAGTAAATTTCCTGCATAACCTCAAATGCCCTTAGTGTAGAATTCAGGGGATAATGCTTTTAAGAAATATTTCTTTCAAGCCAAGTGTTCTATACAGAGGTCAAAATATATTTATGAGTTGTCTTATTATAAACTTCCCATACCCATGCAGTCATTTATTTCATCATTTTTTTCCATAAACATTTATTGATTCTATTATGTGCCAGAAATTTATGGTATAATGTGGGGATATATCATGTCAAATGCAACATACTTATCCTTAATTTTTCATTCAAGTAGAGTAAGAAAAAGGAGGAAGGTTGGTATTATAAGCAGAAAGAAGCAAAGGTATTTTTCAAAGAATCGTGAGATATGAAGCCATTCTAACAAAAACAGAATAAGAGAAGCTCTTACCTTCTCTTGGGTGATTCAGCTAAGGATTCAAGGAGGAGGTGACACTTCATGATGACTCCACAATGCATGGGCAGTAACATGAGGCTGGGCAGGGCCAGGGAAAAGTCATTCTTAACACAAAGAACAGCATTTCCCCCCCAGGGAACCTTTATCTGGAGACATTGCTGGCTGTCATAATGGAGGTTGTGGGATGGAATGCTATGGGTATCTAGGGGGTTAAGATTGTGGATACTGACAGGCCTCCTACAATGCACAGAACAGCCCCCTACAGCAAAGAATTAGTCAGTTTAGAAGGTCAATGGTGCCAAATTTGAGAAACCCTGTCCTAAGCTATGCAGGAGTGAGATAGCATGTCATGTTCTGAAATCCCAAGAAGCCCTATTTATGGCTGTTATTTATTAGGACCACACTATGTATTTTACTGTTTGACTGTAAGGACAAGTTGAGATGAGGATGAAGAAATACATGGTGAGTGGTAGGGAGAGGCTTTAAATAAGAAAGGATTAAAAAGTGGAAATAGTAATAAAAGACTTTCATGAGGATATGAAGCAAATGATGAGATAGTATCAACAGAATATTGTCATTAAAGAAAAGTCCCCCAAAGCAAATTATGTAAGCACTGAATCTTAAACAATATACTCAGGTTTGGGGTACACTCCAAAAAAAAGTCTGAAGTAATTATATTGAGAAAAATATAATTTTTGCAGTCACCACTTTGGAAAGCTGGTTTGGTTGATCACAGTGTTCCAGAATTAAGCATCTGAATTCTTCCAGTTTGAATATGTATGTTATACTATACACTGCTGTTTCAGAGTTATGTTATTGTTATTATTTTCAAGATCTCAATGTTCTTTTAGCCTCATACAAATAGTATACACATATTTCTTGCCAACTTCTAGGAAATGATTTCACAAACTAAAGGATATTTTGATCATTTGGTATCAACAGCATGTTTTAGGGGCCCCAAGACAAAGTGTTCAGGGTCTGAGCGTTCACAAATCCCCAGCTGCAACATCAGAGGCATATCGAATATTTTCCAGTGTTTTGAGTGCTGTGGAAAAGTTTAAGACACCAGGTCAACTTGAAATAAAATTCAAAGATTTTATTATTCAGTCAGCACCTAAAAGCTATCAAAATTGTGTGGGTGTATGGATATTGTTTTTTAAAAATGAAGAGAAAACTCTATTTTAGTGCAAGGTCCCCTTGGAGAAGTAACTTGTCAATTATGCTGAATAGTGGCATGGTTTTCAATGTGCAGAAAACAGACAGGGACTGACCTTAGACTCCTTGAAGCAATGAGCTCAGCTGGTTCTAAACCCAGATCCTTAGGGTGTCAAGGCGGCTGATTACCCTTGGCATTCACTAGCTCCTGTGTGTTTCCTTCTATTGATGTCCTATATGGTGCTTGCTCAGACAGAAGCCAGCAGTTACAGGTTAGTGTCCTTGGAGTTGCAACTTTAGAAAATGCCACTTCAATTTAGCAACAGTGATCAAAAGTAACTACTTCATGTCACCAGGATCCAGTCTTAGTTTTAACACTAATATTAATAATAAGTAAAGAGCATCATGTTCAGAGCAACTACTCTGTGTAAGACTTAACTTTTAAGTTTGATGAATCTGTGGGTAAAAAATATTCTTTTTGATCCGAGTTCAGTGGTTGTTACCTCCTATCTAAAAAGAGTTAGTGGACTAGATCATAAATTAGATTGGAATGTAAAACTGAGAAGGTACAGGGAATAATTTTTCAGAAAATCTGGTCTCAGAAAAAGTCACATTCAGAAATGGTCCAGTTTCAAAACCATGGGCAGCAGCCCACAGAAGAGAAGGGAGTAGAAATCTGACATTTGTGGGAGTCCCTCCTTTTGATCATGATTCTGTTTCTTTAGTCATTAGATCTACTCAGGCATCTGAGAATCAGCTTTCATCCTTTAATTCTCATTTTCTTCTGAGATTTTTCATAAGTCTACATAACCCTTTTCCCTTTAGACAAGCCCTGCAGAGCTGCCAATCTCATGGGCATCCATGCTAGTCTGATGATGTGCAGCTGACAGATAGAAGTCTGAATACTTGGTTTCTATGGTTGGAGGTATATTATGCAGTTACCGACTTTCTTCCCTCAAAGTCAATATCAAAATTTATTCAAACAAGAAATAGTGTTCAAACAAATTCAATTTTGATCAAGAAGTGCAAATCAATGCATCATATCAGTGTATATATATATATATTTATACACACATACACACACACATGTACACTGTTTCTATGATAAAATAATTCTGGGGTAAAATGAAATGCTCACACATAAATCTTTTATACTTGACTGGAAAAAGAGATGATTTGATAATGTTACTTATAAATATTTCAGCTCATTTATTTCTTTTATTAATAAATTATAATAGTACCAATGTGTTAATCTAAAAATTAAAACTGAGATCTTCAAGAAGTTAATAAAAAAGATTTAATTATTTGTGGTATCACAGGTTGGTTTTTATTGGATACTCATGCCTTTACAGCTGACATTCTCTTGGATGTTATTATTCACATACCCTAAGATTTCATTTACTAATGTGTTTTGAAATGGTTGAGGAAAGCATCTATTGATTAGCAGTTTTAAACATTAAATAGTCTTTAAATATTTATTATAAGAAGTGCCCAGACTCTCTTCTTTCAAATAAAGCACTTATACAGGCATGTCATAATGCACTGAAATTAAAAGAGAAATTCTATATTTCTTCTTTGCCACTGACCCCCAGCAGTCAGAAGAGTGCAGGCACACTTGGGAGATGTTCCATCTACAATGCATTTACTATGAAAGAAGGGGAGAAGGAATTTAATTAAAACAGCTAGCAGTTTCCATCACACAATCTGCTTTAAAATTGACAATTAGTTGATTTCTTTTCTCTGTGTTGCTTTATCCCCTCAAGAAGCTTCATGCAAATATATTCTCTTTGGTCTGTCTCATCGTTCTATCAAAAATTCCCAAAGAACATGACTTAGGTTCCAGTCAGTCCCCCTCCTCTAAAAGCTAATAAAATTTAAAGAATTTGGGTGCAGAAAAGTGTGAATTAGGAGACTTGGTTAGCTCATACTTCCTCACTTGAGCATTTTGAGTTTCCTCATTTACAGTAATAATGCACTGGATGATCTATTGGCCTCTTTCTTTGTCTAAACTTCTAGGGATTCTTCTTTTTTATTATTAAGTTTTTATTTTAATTCCAGTATAGTTAACAATCAGTGTTATATTAGTTTCAGGTGCGCAGTGTAGTGATTCAACAGTTCCATAAATCAGCCGGTGCTCATCACAAGGGCACTCCTTAATCCCCGTCATCAATTTCCCCCATCTGCCCCCCCACCTCCCCTCTGGTAACCATCAGTTTGTTCTGTATAGTTAAGAAGTGGTTTCTTGGTGTCTCTCTCTCTCTCTTCCTTTGCTCATTTGTTTTGTTTCTTAAATTCCTCTTATGAGTGAGATCATATGGTATTTGTCTTTCTCTGACTGACTTATTTCTAAACTTCCAGGATTCTTAACAGATTAGGAGAGAATTTACTGTGAAGCAAACCTTAGATTGAAAAGGTTGGGGGGATGCCTGGGTGGCTCAGTGGGTTAAGCCTCTGCCTTTGGCTCAGGTCATGATCTTAGGGTCCTGGGATCAAGCCCCACATCGGGCTCCCTGATCAGTGGGGAGCCTGTTTCCTCCTCTCTCTCTGCCTGCCTCTCTGCCTACTTGTGATCTTTCTTTCTGTGTCAAATAAATAAATAAAATCTTAAAAAAAAAAAAGAAAAGGTTGGGGAGGGGAGTAAGATGTTTTAGTTGCAGTTGGTAAAATAATTGTCTCTGTTACATTCCCCTTTGTGTCAGGAATACTGTAGAATGGATATTTTACATTAGTGATTTGGGATTTCTCTTTTTTAAAGAAATCTCAAAATTCTATGAGGCTCAGGCTCCACAAAAAAATGGTTCACCCTTACTTAAGATTTCTATACTTTACTTCTCTGCATATCTGTAAACATAAGAACACATTAAAGTAGTTCAGCCTGTCATAATAGTAATAGCAGAAATTGGAATGAATGACCTCCCGAGGCTCCTTTTCATCCAAAGGTTCTTCTTACCTTAATACAGTAGGAATCTTAGCTGTCAGATTCCGTGGACCATTATTTGTATCCAAACAGCAATTATAACCCTAAATGGAATAATAAGAATTGAGAATTTCTTTCTTTGGTTAGCAGTCTGGGTTGCCGTATCCAGGAAAATACAGTATCCATGGCAACTTGATGTTCAACTTGTAGCTTTTAAACACTTTGCCTTTTTCTTTACATTGTTCTGATTTATAATCACACTAATGACCTCCCAGTTAGTCATTTTCTGGCCATTAAGGACAGTCTCGATTAAAGGACCCTAGCTTCACCTGATACCACCGATGCTTTCCATTGGTCATTAATGCCAAGAAAATATCCAGTTTGAAGGTCATTATTGCTTAAATAGTAACTCGGAAAGTTATGCAAGGCTAGCAATTAGGTTGTTTTTTAGACTATTTTAGAAAGTCTGTATAAACACGAGGATCAGACAAAACAACAATATAATGAGAGCCCAGGCCACTGATGACACTGAAGGAAAGGTAAAAATTTCTCTTCAGGTTGTTGGTCTTTTAAAAATAGCTTTGAGACTTTAATGATGTGAGAGCTATATACAGTCTGGAATTATTAACTTGCTTACTCTTCCTCATCTCCCATTAAGATTCCACCCACTCTTCTAGGAACTGTCTGCCCCAGAATGCATTTCCTGCTGTGTTAATTACCTTGCAAAGTC
This sequence comes from Ailurus styani, assembly GCA_002007465.1. Taxonomy (NCBI): domain Eukaryota; kingdom Metazoa; phylum Chordata; class Mammalia; order Carnivora; family Ailuridae; genus Ailurus; species Ailurus styani. Next base: position 1,325,107 of record LNAC01000444.1, on the reverse strand, counting down.
AGGAGTATCACTGGCCTGTTTATGTTAATTGCCCTTGGTGGTTTTACAAGTGAGAAGAAGAGAACCAAAAATTAATTTGGAAAGCTCTCGAGTTCGACTGTGAGCAATCAATTGGATTCATGTTTTAAAAATTTAAGAGTCATTAGGGTGTTTTGTTTTTCCTATACAAACAGCATACATTGTAACAGGAAGGGCAAGGGGCCATTTTGGCCACAGTAGACATTTTGTGCTTTCTGCTCTCATGGCACCTATTTATCCACTTAACTGAAAAACCTCTGATCTGACCCCCACATTTTTCTTCCCCAAACAAAAAAATGTTTATAAGCTGCCCTCCCTCTTAAAAACCTTCTATACCTTGCTCCCTTTATAGACGTTCCCTCTTACCTTTCCCTCAAAAGCAAGCTTCTGAAAACTATAGACTGCCATCACCCTCCTTATATCCTTTACTGCTTCATTCCTCGGTCCTCTAGAATCTGTTATATTATAGTTTCACTCCCATTACAAAATTCCCTGTGTAATCCCATTCTGATATTTTTAAAAAAGGTTATTTATTTATTTAAGAGAGCGAGAGAGATCGTGCACACATGCTTGCACACGGGGGGCAGAAGGGCAGAGGGAGATAGAACCTGAAGCAGACTCTGTTCTCAGCGCAGAGCCCGTTGTGGGGCTCAATCTCATGGCTCCGAGATCATGACCTGAGCCGAAATCAAAAATTGGTGGCTTGACCAACTGAGCCACCCAGGTGCCCCTATTCTGGCCATCTTTTAAATGCTGCCATCGGTAGGACTCCATCCTTTCTTCTCTCCTTTCTTTATATACTGTTCCTGGGAATTATCCTAACTTCATGGTTTAAAAGGCCATCTATATTCTAATAATACACTGTTTGAACCCCAGCTGGTTTCCTGTGAACAGCCCTATACAGTCTTCCATTTCCTGTATATATCCATTTGATCTTTTGTTATCCATTTAGTATCAGTTATCCTAAAATTTTTTGTAATGTGTGTGGCCTTTTTCATTGAATGCTGCTCCCTTCCATCCAGTCAGCAAAATTTAAAAACACAGAAATTATTCTCCGTTTCTCCTTTTCCACAGCTCTCATATTCAGTCTCCAAATCCTATAAATTCTACCTTATTAACATGTCAAAAATTTATCCCCTCTAAGATACTATGCCACTGATACAGCCTTAGTTCTGTTTCTCACTGGACATGAAGTTTTCACCTATACATGCTAAATTCATTCTCAAATACAATTATCTTTTTTGTCTGTTTTTTAAATTTTTATTTAAATTCTAGTTAACATACAGTGCAAAATTGGTTTCAGGAGTAGAATTTAGTGATTCATCACTTCAAATACAATTAATTATCCTTTAAAACATAAACTCATCATGTTTTTCTTCTGTATAAAACTTTTTAGTGACTTAACCTTTCCCTTATGAAGTTCTTATTTCTGTTTAAAAGAGAAGTCAGGGGCACCTGGGTGGCTCAGTGGGTTAAGCCTCTGCCTTTGGCTTGGGTCACTGGGATCAAGCCCTGAGTCGGGCTCTCTGCTCAGCCGAGAGTCTGCTTTCCCCTCTCTCTCTGCCTGCCTCTCTGCCTACTTGTAATCTCTCTCTCTCTGTCAAATAAATAAATAAAATCTTTAAAAAAAAAAGATAAGTCAAAAACTAGGATATAAGCTCCATGAGAGCAAATTCCATGTCCTTCATTCATCACTGTAGGAGAATAAATTCTGTATTTTTTTTAAGATTTATTTATTTATTAGAGAGAGAGAGAGCTTTAGTGGCAGTGGGCAGAGGGGCAGAAGGTGCAGAAAGAGACTCTCAAGCTGACTTCCTGCTGAGTACAGAGCCCTACCCAGGGCTGGATCCAGGGCTTGAGCTCATGACCCTCACTTATCTGACTGAACTGACTGAGCCACATAGGTGCCCCAAATTTTGTATTGTTCTTAAGTCATTATGTTTGTGGTAATTTTTTATAGCAGCAATAGGAAATGAACACATTATCTCACCCAAAGGAACACCTCCACGCATTGTATATTCTTTCATTTTTGAAAGTGCTAAACTAAACATTCTAGACTCTAAGTTCCAAAACAACATTTTATTTTCTTTAGAGTATCTAGCCACAGGACTTTGGGCTGCTGCCTGCTTTCGCTAGATCCTATTTTTAATGCTATTGTTATATATTCCCAAAGGACTGGTAGATCCTCAAGAGGGGGATGGGATATTTATATCACTATTTGCTCACATTACCTAGAATGTTCTCTTGAATATCAGAAACACCAATTAATACTTATTGATTGATTCTATTTCTATTATTTTTGACCCAGATGACATTCATATTCTCCAGGGCAATGAAGTTTATGAACCTGTATGTGACCAAACAAACCTTAGGGTTTCAAATTTTGGAATCTGTGTCTTTGTTGTTCTGAAAGCATTTGTTACATAATATAATCTAACCATTATCATGAGTTTAATGCATGTATGTGAAGGGGAACAGAATTCCCATCCCAGAATATGCCTCTCTAGCATAATAATTATCTTGAACTAGTTTCTTTTAAGAAATGGCAGCCATGGGCGCCTGGGTGGCTCAGTGGGTTAATGCCCCTGCTTTCGGCTCAGGTCATGATCTCAGCGTCCTGGGATCGAGGCCCGCATCGGGCTCTCTGCTCAGCAGGGAGCCTGCTTCCTCCTCTCCCTGTCTCTCTGCTTGCCTCTCCGCCTACTTGTAATCTCTCTCTCTGTGTCAAATAAATAAATAAAATTAAAAAAAAAAAAAGAAAGAAATGGCAGCCATAAGAAAAGCTCTGAAAGCTAGTAGAAGTTAACCTTTTGTAAGAGACATTTACATTTATAAGGGAAATCTCCATTTGTAATGGTATCTACTTCTCTGTATTAGGAAAAGAAAGAGGACAGAATCTCTAGAAACTCTTACAAATGGAGAAAATAGAGACTTAGATCTGCATGACAACCATACCTTAGTGTGATTTGCCTGAAAACCTCCCAGAATTTGTTCTCTATGCCCCAACATCTTCTTTTGTCTTTAGCTGGAGGTGGTATTCAAGGTGATGGTTTGGGCCATTTCAAGGAGTTACTCAGTTTTCCTGGGTCTCTCCATTGAATGTAGGAGGTATGCATGTTATTAAACTTCTGTTTGTTTTTCTCCTGTTATTGTCTTATTACAGAGGTGTCTCAGCCAAGAACTTAGAAAGGTAGAAGGAAAATTATTTTTCCTCCCCTAGGCATATTTGAAGTCTGTTCTTTTTAGTATTTGAATTCTGATTTAATCTATGACCATCCTGCCTTTGTAATGCCAAGAGGCTCTCAGTTCTGATCTGTGCACTGAATCTTATCTCAAATAAAAAGATGCGTATTCATGAGATAATCACCACTCATGGAGAAGAATAATGGCAAAATGAATATCCATACTTGCCAAGTGCCATCCATATGAAAGAACTCTGGTCTATAGTTTAGAATATCAATTGAGGTTCCTTCAACCACATGTTATTCAGGCTACTACTATGTGAGGAGTATAATGAGTGCATGTTTTCTCTTTATTACAACCTTTATTAATATATGATTCCCGAGACATCAAAATCTTATCATTTAAAACATTTTTCTTTATTATCTGATTGTCTTTATTTGCGTGTGTGGGTTGTTTTTACAACATAGAAGAACCCATAATTTTGTCTAAGTTTTTATAATCTATCTTGTTAGCCAGACCATTACTGGGTTCTCATCCCAGGACTGAAAAGCAGTGATGTAAATCAAATGTACCCCTTACCCTTGAGAGAAGAAGGTTTTTCTTCTCATCTTCAATCTTTTCTCTCACAGCTAATGCAGTCTTTTCAAGGAACAGATCAGGAAATCTGCCATTTTGAATGTCACACTTGGGGTTACAATAATTTGCAGTTCTTACTGATGTGTAGCTTAGTGATGTAAGTCTGTACATGTAACGTGTTTATGTGATTCCTGAAAGCCTAAACGATGTCCATTTGCTCAGATTTGGGAATTGAATTTGGAATATCTGATTGGTCTTTCTAGTAATAAAGATTTAAATCCTTGATCTAAAAAGAATACAAAGCATAAAATAATATCTGCTGAAATAAAAGCTTGGTTGACCTTTTGACTTCATATTAAAACTGTGTGAGCCCTCTAACTGCTCTGCTAGCATTTCAGGCATAGGTTATATCAATACATTATTCCAATTTTGTTTGTTGTCCTATGCTGTCTATATTTACCACTATGTTATTTTTGACATTAATGTACCACACAGAAAATAAGTAGGAAAGAACAGGTCATTTTTGCAAATGCACTGTAATTTGTTAGCAGCTATGAATTATTTATCAGTCTGCCTGTCATTTATTAGGATTTGTAGATATAGAGAACAAATGCCTCATTAATTTTAAAATATGCTTCTCTCTCCTTATTTTCTACAATAAGTTTTTAACATATAAAGCAGTGACAATAGCATGAGATCATGGACAATTAAAACAAAACACTTATTTAGGTCATAGACTAGTTTCATGTAAGCATTGAACTCTGATTTAGGATTCCTGGGTCCCAGTTTAGGGACCAGTTTAGGATATCTGTTATTAACCAGATATCATTCCTAGGACTTATAGGTATTCTCGCTTGGACCTAGTTTGCTTATGTGAAAAGTACAGTACTAGATTCTTTCTTTCTCTTTCTTTTTTCCTTCCTTCCTTCCTTCCTTCCTTCCTTCCTTCCTTCCTTTCTCTTTTTCTTTTTTTGTTTGCAGTTTTTGTTTTTTTTAATTTAAATTCCACTTACTTAACTTACTGCGTGATATGTTTCGGGTGTATAATTCAGTGATTCATCACTTACATATAACATCCAGTGCTGATCATAACAAGTGCCCTCCTTAATACCCAATACCCATTTACCCCATCCCCCACCCATCTCCCCTCCAGCAACCCTCAGTTTGTTCTCTATAATTAAGAGTCTCTGATGGCTTGCTTCCCTCTCCTTTTTCCCCCCTCCCTTTCATCTGTTTTTTTTTTCCCTTCATCTGTTTTATTTCTTAAATTTCACATATGAGTGAAATCATATGGTATTTGTCTTGCTCTGACTGACTTATTTTACTTGGTTTATCATAATCTACTCTAGCTCTATCCTCATCATTGCAAATGGCAAGATGTCATTCTTTCTGATGGCTGAGTAATATTCCCTTGTGTCTGTGTGTGTATCTACCACTTCTTCTTTATTCATTAATCAGTTGGTGGATATTTGGGCTCTTTCCATAATTTGGCTATTGATAACACTGCTCTAAACATCAGGGTAAACATGTACCTTTGAATCAGTATTTGTGTATCCTTTGGGTAAATACCTACTAGTACAATTGCTGGGTCATAGGACAGTTCTATTTTTTATTTTTTGAGGAGCCTCCATACTGGTTTCTGCAGTGGTTGCACCAGTTTGTGTTCCCACCAGTGGTGTAAGAGGTTTCTCTTTTTCTTCATCCTTTCCAATATCTGTTGTTTCTAGAGTTAATTTAGCCATTTTGTCAGGTGTAAGGTGATATCTTATTGTAGTTTTGATTTGTATTTCCCTGATGATGAGTGATGTTAAGCATCTTTTCATGTGTCTGTTAGCCATCTGGATGTCTTCTTTAGAAAAGTGTCTATTCATGTCTTGCCCATTTCTTAACTGGATTATTTATTCTGGGGGTGCTTTATAGACTTTGGATACTAACTCTTTATCAGATATGTCATTTTCAAATTTCTTCTCCCATTCTATAGGCTGCCTTTTACTTTCATTGATTATTTCCTTTCCAAAAGCTTTGCAGAAGCTTTTTATCTTGATGAAGTTCCAATAGTTCATTTTTGCTTTTGGTTCCCTTGCTTCCATGGATGTTTCTAATAAGAAGTTGCAACAGCTGAGGTTGCTGCCTATTATTCTCCTCTAGGATTTTGATGGTTTCCTGTATCACATTTAGGTCTTTCATCCATTTTGAATTTATTTTTGTGTGTGGCCTAAGAGTGGTCCAGATTCATTATTTTGCTTGTTGCTGTCTAATTTTCCCAACATCATTTGTTGAAGAGACTGTCTTTTTTGTTGTTGTATATTCTTTTCTGCTTTGTCAAAGATTAATTGACCATAGAGTTATGGATCCATTTCTGGGTTCTCTATTCTGTTCCATTGATCCATGTGTCTGTTTTTGTGATAGTACCATACTGTCTTGATGACTACATGTTTGTAGTACAGTTTGAAGTTTGGAATTGTGATGCCTTCAGCTTTGCTTTGCTTTTTCAAGATTACTTTGACTATTTGGAGTCTTCTGTGGTTCCATACAAATTTTAAGATTGTTCTAGCTCTGTGAAAATAGTGATGCTATTTTGATAGGGATTGCATTGAATGTGTAGATTGCTTTGGGTAGTATAGGCATTTTAACAATATTTGTTCTTTTCATCCATGATCATGGAATGTTTTTCCATTTCTTTGTGTCATCTTCAGTTTCTTTCATAATTGTTCCATAGTTTTCAGAGTACAGATCTTTTACCTGTTTGGTTAGGTTTATTCCTAGGTATCTTATGGGTTTTGGTGTAATTATAAAGGGCATCAATTCCTTGATTTCTTTTTCTGCTGCTTCATTATTTGTGTACAGAAATGCAACAGAGTTCTGTATGTTGGTTTTGTATACTGTGACGTTACTGAATTCATGTATTAGTTCTAGCAATTTTTTTGGTGGAGTCTTTCAGGTTTTCTACATAGCCATCTTCAAGGAGTGAAAGTTTGACTTCTTCCTTGCCAGTTTGGATGCCTTTTGTTGTTGTTGTTGTTGTTGTTGTTGTTGTCTGATTGCTGATGCTAAGGCTCCCAGTACTATGTTAAATAACAACGGTGAGGGGTGCCTGGGTAGCTGAGTCATTTAAGCATTTGCCTTCACCTCAGATCATGATCCCAGGGTCCTGAGATCAAGCCCCATGTCAGACTCCCTGCTCAATGAGGAGCCTGCTTCTCCCTCTCCCTCTGATGCTCCCTCTGCTTGTGTTCTCTCTGTCAAATAAATAAAATCTTTAACAAAATAAATAAATAAAAATATCTATGGTGAGAGTGGACATCCCTGTCTTGTTCCTGACTGTAGAGGAAAAGTTCTCAGTTTTTCCCTACTGAGGACTATATTAGCTGTGGGTCTTTTGTATATGGCCTTTATGATGTTGAGATATATTCCATCTATCCCTACTCTTTTGGGGGTTTTTATCAAGAATGGATGCTGTACTTTGTCAAATGCACCTATTGAGAGTATCATATGGTTCTTATCCTGCCTTTTATTAATGTGGTGTCTCACATTGATTGATTTGTGAATATTGAACCATACTTGCAGCTCAGGAATAAATCCCTCTTGATCATGGTAAAAGATTCTTTTAATGTACTGTTGGATCAATTTGCTAGTATTTTGTTGAGAATTTTTGTATCCATCTTCATCAGGGATATTGGCCTGTAATTCTCTTTAGGGAGTCTTAGTCTGGTTTTGGAATCAAGGTAATACTGGCCTTGTGGCATAAGTTTGGAAGTTTTCCTTCTGTTTCTATTTTTTGGAACGGTTTGAGAAGAATAGGATTAACTCTGCTTTAAATGCTTGGTAGAATACCTCTGGGAAGCCATCTGGCCCTGAACTTTTGTCTGTTGGGAGATTTTTAATTACTGATTCAATTTATTTACTGATTATTGGTCTGTTCAAAATTTTCTGTTTCTTCCTATTTCAGTTTTGGTAGTTTATATATTTCTAGGAATGTATCCATTTCTTCCATATAATTTGTTGGCATATAATTTGTCATAATATCCTTTATAATTGTATTTTTGTGGCATTGATTGTTTTCTCTCCTCTCTTATTCATGATTTTATTTATTTGGGTCCTTCTTTTCTTTTTGGTAAGTCTGCCTTAGGGTTTATCAGTTTTATTAATTCTTTCAAAGAACCAACTCCTGGTTTCATTGATTGGTTCTACTGGGTTTTTTGTTTGTTTGTTTGTTTCTATATCACTTATTCCTGCTCTAATCTTTATTATTTTCTTTCTTCTACTTCCTTTAACCTTCATTTATTATTCTTTTTCTAGCTACTTTTGATGTAAGGTTAGGTTCTGTATTTGAGACTTTTCTTGCCTCTTGAGGAAGGCTTGTATTGCTATATACATTTGTTTCCATGTATTTTTTTATTTCTTCTTTAATTTCCTGGTTAACCCACTCATTCTTTAATAAGATGTTCTTTAACTTCCATGCATTTGTGGTCTTTCCAATTTTTTTTTTTTTTGGTGTTGTTAATTAAGTTCCATGCCAAGTGTGAAGCCTAACATGGGTCCTGAACTCATGACCCTGAGATCAAGACCTGAGGTGAGATCGAGAGTCAGATGCTTAACTGACTGAGCCACACAGGTGTCCCTCCAGATTTTTTCTTGTGGTTGACTTCTTGTGGTTTCATAGCATTGTGGTCAGAAAATATTCATGGTATGATCTTAATATTTTTGTACTTGTTGAGGCTTGATTTGTGACCCAGTATGTGCTCTACTCAGGAGAATATCCCATATGCACTTGAAAAGAATGTGTACTCTGCTGTTTGGGATGAAATCCTCTGAATAAATATGTTAAATCCATCTAGTCCAGTGTGTCATTCAAAGCCGTTGTTCCTTATTGATTTTCTGCTTAGATGATCTGTCCATTGCTGTAAGTGGGGTGTTACAGTCCCCTACTATTATTGTATTATTATCAATAAGTTCCTTTATGTTTGTTATTGTTAATTGTTTTATATATTGGGTGCTCCCAAGTTGGGGGCATAAATATTTTACAGTCCTTAGATCTTCTTATTGGATAGACCCCTAGGTCCCTAATTCATCTTTGTGACATCAAAGCACATAAGCTCTATAGACAGATTTGCATTTAAACCTTCTTCTAACAATATATTTTAGTTGAATGAATTTGAACTAGTTTTTTTTCTTTTGTGAGTATATATTTCCTTACCTGTAAAGTGTGGTTAATATACACCTATCATTGAAAGAAGTAAATAAAAATGAGATATATGATTATAGCTCATATATAGTAGATTTCCATGATTCATCATTAGATTTTCTCTTATTATAATGCTTTCTAGCTCACACAGTAATAATAATGATAATAGCAAACACGTGTAGCAATTTCTATTTGCCAGGTCCTATGTTAAGTAATTTACATACATTGTCACTTAATCTTCATGACAACTGAGTGAAGTAGTAAATATTATTATATCCATTTTGCAAATGAGAAAACGAGGAGCATAAAAGCATAAGTTAATTATCCAAGTTTATTCAACTGGTAAATGGCAGAGCTGGGACTTGCACATTCAAAATTAGGATCTTGAGTCCGTGCTCTCGGACTCATGATTAGTTATGCTCTCGACAATCATGAAACAGTAGTAACATATATTATGATAAACATTGTTTCTAATTTTTAATTATATACTGTGTATTTGAAACATGATTTGAAAAGAAGTCAAAAGACCTGGCTTTTGGATTTAGTTTGTCAGTCACTAGCTGTAACATGTAACAACTTTGACTCACTCTCTCCATTTTGATATTTATGATATTTACCCTCTGAACTTCACAATTCTATTTAAATAAAATGAGAGAGATGATATGTAAAATGATTTTGTGAATTTCAAAGCAATATCCAAATAATGGAATTTGCATCTGCAATCATGAAATCAAAGTTTTACAACTCAGACAATAAGCAAATAAATAAATCGCACTCATTTCCTCTTTAATTGCTATAACCATGTTAATAACAATATAATACAAACAAGTTGATTGCATAAGGGTGAGGAAATGAACATGTATTTATCATCTAGATTTTCTGGAATGTATTTGTGTCATCTCATTTAATACTTACAAGAATGTTACCAGGTTTATAGTCTCCATCTAGAGTAGATCACTTGTCAAAGTTAATCAACTAGGAAGAAAAAGACTCAGGACTTGCACTCAGATCCCTGCTTTTTACACAAACTATCTACCACTGCTCCATCAATAACATGTCCCTCTCCCTGGCCTTGGTCCTTGAGTTTGGCTAAGAAAGAATTCAGACCCAAACTCTTTTTTTTTTTAAGATTTTATTTATTTATTTGATAGAGAGAGAAAGAGAGAAAGCACAGTGGGAGAAGCAGCAGGCAGAAGGAGAGGGAGAAGCAGGCTCCCTGCTCAGCACAACACAGTTCAACACAGGGCTTGATCCCACAACCCTGGGATCATGACCTGAGCAGAAAGCAGACACTTAACCAACTAAGTCACCTAGGTGCTCCCCAGACCCAAACTCTTAAGCAAGGAAGGATTTAATAGCAGTTTAAGGGAAAGTACACTTTCAAAATGAGAGAGCAGGCAGGTCCAGAGATGGCAGCTGCATGAGAGTCAGGGTTGTCTTTTCTTTTCATGTTTGGACAAATTATGGGTCATAGCTATGGCAGTTTCTGACTAAGGTTGCAGCCAATTATCTATGGGACTCTTCCTACCTTTCAGAGGGGGAGTTTTGGGCTCTGTACAGTCCTTATCAGAACTGTCATGGCAGCCATTCTCTGTAGTCTTGGTTAGCTACCATTTGGTTAGCTAGAGTGGAAGGTGAAATGAAGCATTTCAGGTAGGGGAAGTGTCAACTTGAGTCCTTCAAGAAAGAGACATTGAAAATAAATTAGTATTCTCGAATACATTTACCACACTAAATGCATTATAATGAAGCTCTAAGTTACTGTAGGGCAGTGGTCACAGGGAAGAATGCATGCGTATCCCCTGCGATCTGTCCATGGACTGTGACCTCTGTCCTTTTATCAGTCCAAACACTCATATCTAGCCAACTGCCTGGTCTGTCAGCTCTGGGACAGAATCAGAAGATTATGGTATTAAACTTAACTTTGAGAAGACTTTTCAAAAACAAACTGGAATAAAATTTTGCCCATTAAAGTTGAGTAAACTATTTTTTCTTAAAATACTTTGTAGAGGAGTTGGATGTTTCTCATTTTATATTATAAGCAATAATATAAAACAACAAAATTCAAAGATTCAAATTCAAAATAAAAAATCTTTATTTTTTTTTAAATATTCCACTAATTGTCAGCATGTTGCTAACTAAGAAGTTTTATGGAGCTGGTTTCTCAGTTTTTCTCAACATTTGTGACAGTTTGTACTTACCATTAAAACTAAAAAAAGGAAGACAGCACATTCGGCAAGAGAGAGGTATGGGGAATAGAGTATGAATGAGTAGTAAAGAAAAGTTAGATGAAGCAAAGAATGAAAGAAAGAGAGTATGTAAATGATCAAAACAAAGTCGGCGCAAAAAAGTTATGTTTCTTTTGATTTTTTTTCCCAGAAGCTTCACATGCTTTTCCTTTTAGACTTGAAAATTGACTGTGGAAGTTATAAGAATAGGGACAAGTTGAACATAAGACTCATCTGCCCTTTCTCCTTCATTGTTAAGAAGTTTTGATAACTCCACGAAAGTTATCTGATTTAAATGGTAAATTTCTTGCTCAGGGACTTATGATTCAAAGAATATGTTAGGATAATGACTGCATACCTGAAAAGAAAATGTGACATGATAGAAAAATAGAATCAACTGACTCTGAAATGCATTGAATACAGTCCCTGTTTCAAGCTGATTGTTGCTTCTTATTTGATTGTAAACAGAACTTTACAAATTAGTGGAAAATATCAAGCTACATTTTGGATCCAATTTGTAGTTCAAAGGCCTGCTGTGCAAAAATGGTCACCCACTTTGTAAAAATGCTTTAGTTTTGACAAAAATGTTCTGGGACCCCTCTAAATCACTAGCAAATGCTTGAGATCTGCTATTAAGCATAATTTATAGTGTAAGAGATACAGTCAAGGAAGGAACTAAAAGGCACAAATGACAAATTTGGGAAAATTGAAATCCAAAATTACTGGAGAACAGGACACCCAGTTGAGTAAAGACTGACTTGTCAGGCATATATCTGCACATGCTTCATCCCAGAAACATCAGTTCTTGGGTCTTTGACACCTAGACTATTTCAAGAGTCTACTTAGTTGCAGACTATATGTTCAGGAGTACCTTGAATACTTGCAAGTTGAACTGTGTGACATCACTAATATCTGACAGATTTTAACCTACAAAATAGTCAGTTCTATACTCCACATACTGGATAGGGTTAAGCCTGCATATAAAAAGAATTTTTGACTTTATCTCTGAGTGGTAGGACGGCAGAGCTAAAAACAACCTGCACCTACTTAAAATAGAAAGGTGTTACTTTAGTGTATTAAAAGAAGATGTATAATCCAAGAAAAGGTGAGCCACTATTTCCCCATTTGTATTAAAAAAAAAAAAAGAAACAGTTCAATTTGGGGATTCTTTATATAACAATAAAACTAAAAATCATGACACTTCAAACACCCTTGCTGAGGTTTCACTGAGCCTATGCCGACCACAGCATGTTTTTAAGAAGGAATGATTAGTTATCATAGTCTATTTAAATCAAGTCTGTTCTCCTCACAAAAAAAAATGTGCACATTCTAACTTAATTTCAGATAGCTGGCCTGTACGAACCAAAAAAGAGAAAGTAATTGTTTGGTGGGAGCAGTTAAGTGACCAGAAGTAACCATCTGCAAAAACACACTTTTGCTTAAGGAAATGTGCTCGGGGAGATACCACAGCATATCCAATCCCATTGCAGAACTCAGGATGAAGGGTTTGCTTTCTTTCTAGAGACTTGTCCTACTTAAAAAGTATAATTGAGGAGACTAGCTGCCAAGTTGCAAGGCCGAATAGAACAGTTATACCACTCAACCAGAATGTTTGTTAGCACTAGGAATGACTTCTAGTTTTAATCCTCCAAAAGGATGCTAAACCATAGTTTATGGAAAACATGAGAAATGTTATACAAGGCAAAACATGCTACTTTGATTATCACAGACATAATAAATGGGTTAATTTGTACTTTGAAAGCTTCCTGCAGCACATTCTGCATTGACTACTTTGAATTCCAGCCATCTTTGCCTATCAGCCTTGGAAGCTCTCAGGGCTAGGGCCATTTGTTCAGATTAGGTCTGTCTTCAGGAGATAAGTCTCTCAGGTAATTTGAAGCACAAGGGGAAAATGTAGTGCTTTTGATGGTCTGAAAGGAAGAAATATCTCTAGCCCAATTAATTAATGCCTTTCTTTTAAATTTCCTATTTGAGATTTGTCTTATGTTCTCACTCACATAGACTCCAGTGGGCAGCTTAAAGACGTTTTTCCCCTTTGTGTCTAGAAAAAAACACATCAGTAAAGAAAGCTGTATCTTTTGCTAAATGAATATCAGATAAACATTTATGTCTGAGATAAAAGTATCCTGGTTAAGACCCTGGTCTTGGGGCAATTAAACTTGGGGGGCAGTCTCCCAACTCGATTTGCTAATTGTTTGAAGTCTCGAAATTTTAAGTCATTCCCTTGAGAGAGAAGCAATAATAACACCTTCATAGAAATTTTATAAAGAATAAAGAAGATTATAAATATAAAATGATTAGTATAGCACCTGGCCCTTACACATGTGTGTTATTGCTGTTGTTTACATTTATGAGGGCTGTTCTCTTACTTTCCTCTGGACAAAGTAAACCCTCCAAGAAGGAGATACAAAGAAAGGTTGAATGGATTTTTTAAGGATTGAGGATTTATCTCAAATAAGCTGTTTTAAATGGAAATGAGAATGTTTAAATCAGAAGAAACTGAGTTGTAGTTAGAAACTTAAGTTTTCCCCACTACCTCACGAGGTAGAGGGAAGAAAGAGAAGAGTAACAAAGCATTAAGTTTATTAGCACATCTAAGCTTGTCCCTGTAACTCTTTCACATAAAGAGGATTTTGTGCTACTTATTCGCAAAATATTTACAGACATTTCTGCATGTTCACTTGACAATTCTATATGCAATAAAAAGTAGGCTCAAAGATGATCTCAGAGGTTATGCTGTAGCTAGGGAATAAGACATGCACACACTCTCCCATCCAAATTAAAATATAAATGGACAGAAGGATATAACTGTAATGCAAAAGAGGCACCAACTTCAGAAACTAACATGAAAAAATTATTCCAAGAACTAAGGTATTCATGAGGAGATCGTAAACACTATATTTTAATCTTAAAAAAAAAGTTTTAATGCAGAGAATGATGCAGGATGGGCTATGTAGCTTGGGAGCCAAGTACAAAATTAAAATGTGGAAAATGTTAAAAATCATTAAGAATTTCAAGATGGCAACCAAAAAACATTAAACCGTGCATGGGCCCTTCTGAGCATAGGGTCCTCTGCAACTGTGCACATCTCACACATACAATGCAGACCCAGCATTGAGCAAAATTCAAAAACGTAGGTAAGGTTTGGTTAGCTAGAGTGGAGGGTGAAATGAAGTATTTCAGGTAGGGGAGGTGTCAGCTTGACTCCTTCAAGAAGGAGACATTGAAAATAACGTTTGGGGGCACCTGGGTGGCTCAGTGGGTTAAAGCCTCTGCCTTCGGCTCAGGTCATGATCTCAGGGTCCTGGAATCGAGCCCCGCATCGGTCTCTCTTCTCAGCAGGGAGCCTGCTTCCTCCTCTCTCTCTCTCTGTCTGCCTCTCTGCCTGCTTGTGATCTCTCTCTCTGTCAAATAAATAAATAAAATCTTAAAAAAAAAAAAAAAAACCAACAAGAGGTTTTTCGTTTTTGGTTTTGAAAAGAGGTGGATGTGGATAATGCCTGTGAAAGATAAAGTGGGAGGAAGTAGGATTGAGCAGGGAAACCCTTTAGATTGTGAACATCTGACTATGGAAGGAAGGAGGAGAGAAAGAAAAATTGGGCAAAAACCTCAGACTGTAATGCCAATCTGATAAAGTCTCACCCAAACCCAAGGAGCACTCCTTTGCTTATTAGAAGGATCCCAAGTTGGTTGGAAAAGGCCAAGCTTTAGTAGCTGTGCCATGCTTGCTTACTCATTGACTGGGAACTTCCCAGCAAGAGCATGGCATTGACTCAACGCTATGGTTGACATTGAATGCGCTGTTCTTGGAAGCTGTCAAATCATTGCTCTCCTTGCAACTGAACAGCAAGTTGCTCTTTTTTTAAATTTTTTATTTAAATTCAATTTAGTTAGCATATACTGTATTATTAGTTTCAGGGTAGCATTTTGTGATTCATCAGTTGCATATAACACCCAGTGCTCATTACATCAAGTACCCTCCTTAATGCCTCTCACCAGTTATGTTATTTAAAAATTTTGATTTTTCCTCTCTTTCACCTTATAATCAAGGAATCAATCTTGTGGTTGAAAATAATTTTCAAGTTTATCAAACACATTCATTTATTCAATCATTTAATCATACATTTATTGGGTCTGGTACACATCAGATACTGTGCTAAAAGCTCAAGATAAAATGATGAAAAATAGTACACAGCCTCTGGCTCCTAGTAGTGATTTTTACACCTTAGTTTGTGTAACAATTATTGCAGAATCTGTTAAAAATGAAGATTCCTGGGCCTCAAGTCCAGAGATTTTACTTAGTTTATCTGAAATTTGACTCCTGAATCTATAATTTTTAGGAGCACCTCAAAGAATCGTGATGAATGTGGTTCTCCGAGGTGGTAAAAGGTAAACTGAGGGATATTAAATTTTTTGACAGTTTATTTGAGCAAAAATCAATTAGAATAAGATGGCGACAAAGAAGTGGTTAGAAGCATTTGCTAATAGAAGCTATTAGAGAAAGTGTGGAACGAAAAAGAGAAATTACTTGATTGACTATAACTTAAACCTAGTTGATTGTTTGTGATTGGCTGTTCTTAGCTTTTTGATTTTATAACCTTGAGGCGTTAACAGGCTTAGACTTGAGTTCGCTTATAGGCTGTCATGGCATTAGAGACACATCAGTCTAATGGCTTTCTTGTTTAATTAATTTAACAGAATTGTTTGAATACTCTTTACTGTTGATTGAAGTAGAAAGACATTTAATAGTAATTCAGTTAATATCATATGTGGTAGGCTTAATAATGGCCTCCAAAGATATTCATAACCTAATCCCTGGAAACTAGTATATGTCATTTTACATGACAAAAGGAGCTTTGCATGTGTGATTAAATTATAATATATAATCACAGAGGTCTTTATAAGTGGGAGACAATAGTGTCAGAGTCAGAAGAGGAAAGGTTTGAAGACAGAAGCAGGAGGCAGAGTCACAGAGGATTTGATGCTACACTGCTGGCTTTGAAGGTGGAGGAAGAAATCAAGAGCCAAGAACCAGGTGGCCTCTAAAAGCTGGAAAAGATAAGGAAACAGATTCTCCCTCTATAGTCTCCAGAAGGTAGAGAGCCCTGCCAATACTAATTTTGGCACAGTGAGACCAACGTCAGACTTCTGACCTCCAGAACTGTAAGATAACACATTTATATTGTTTTAAACCACTGAGTTTGTGATAATTTGTTATGGCAGCAATAGGAAACCAGTAACTATATAACAGAAATATGTAAAGCAGAATGGGGCCATGGAAAAGGGAATACTTAACTCTGGTTTCAAAGAACTCATAAAGCTTATGTTTTGTATGTATGGGATTAATGAAATTAAGGAATTTCATAATCAAGAAATTGAAAACATTGAATCTTGGGGGAACTGGAGTTGTCCAGGGGTATGAAATCGTGCAAAAACTTTATTCTAGAAAGAGGCAACTTTTATAAAAGAGGGAGGAGAGAATAAGCAGCACACACTGGAGAACTGTAAATAGTTTGATTGTCAGGTATGCATGCAAATAAGGTAGAAAAGTAGACAGGGGTCAAATTAAGAAATATATGAACAATATGCTTTTATATTTTGCTTTTATTTTATCCTGAAAGTGGATGGGGTTGAAAGATTTTAAACATCAGCACAACAGGATCAGAGTTGTGTTGTAATTATGGACTCTGGAAGCCATCTGGACAAGGACTGAAATAGAATAAATTCTGCTGGAGCTTTCCAGGTGAAAAATGTAGAGGAACTAAGACTTCCTTCATTAGGATTTAGAGAAGCAGGTTAAATTTATACCTTCAGGGACTCTGAGAACTTAAGATCATGATATACCATCCCCTCCCTGCACATAAAGAAGAAAATAACCCATTCTCAACTATAAAGTTCAAAACTCATCTATATGCTGAATTTTAACTTTTTTTCTAGATTGCCTGATTGCAAAGTTCTGGACACATTGATCAACCTTGAACTTTGTTCAGTGTGTGTGTGTGTGTGTGTGTGTGTGTGTGTGTGTGTGTGTGCATGTGTGCATACAGGCATGTAGACACACATGCTTGATATGCACACACACTTGCATTTAGCTGTTGCTTTAAAAATAGTCTGCCTATCGGATAAGAAGTAACAGGAAATATTTAGAAGATAGATTTGGCAGAGTTGGGAAAATAGGCTTTAAATGTGGGGAAGTGAAGAAAAGCTAAGAATTCAAGAGTAAAGTTTAGATTTTAGTTATAAGTGATCAGATCCTATTTTTGCTTTATTTAAGATCAAAAATTTAGAATTGAGATGTTTTTGTTTTCTTTTGTTGCACTTTTCTATCTAAACGTACACCAGGTCAAATAAGAGCCACACTTTAAGGTTTGTCCACTAGATTTTGAATCTAGAACTATAATTTGATGAAAACACTTCAGTGGAATGGTGAAAAAAGTCAGATGCCATTGAACTGAGAAAAACTTGAGGTGAATTGAGGTGACAATGTCTACCTTGAGAGACGTAGAGATTGACCTTGAAGAGACACAGATTAATTTAGCAGAATGGCAAAGAAGGGGGAGTTAAGGAAATAGCCATGCCAATGTGTCATTTCTATTGTTTCTGACCCCCCTCTCTCAGCCAGCAGATATGGTGGTGGCGAGGCAGAGCAGAAGACAGAGAGGATGAAGCATTGGCAGATTACTTGTCAAATTCTTTGGTGATAAACCCTAACTGAGGAGAGATGTGTCCTTAGGGTAAGAAAAGAAAATATCTTATGCAACCCAGCTAAGTACTATTCCAAATACACTCTACCCCTTACTTTCTCTCCCAATTACCGTGTGCATGTGCACACACACAAACATACACACACACACCCCAAAATAAAGATAAATATATTGAGGAAAATCATGCAAAAGAAATAAGAAAGTAGATGAAAGTAATTTATCATTGAGAAGATGATAAATGAGAGAGACAACAAAAGACAAGATCCAACAATTGATATAATTGTGCCTGAATAAAAAATGTTGAAAGAAGAGGAAAAATGCTAAAATACCTGCTGGAAAATAGGGATACAAAAAAAAGACATAAATAAAGGCAGGAAAATAGACACTAAACTGAAGCTTACAGTAAAGCTTATAGTATTATAGAGAATAAACTTTAATGACTAATGGGGGAAAACATTTTTTTAAAAAGTCAGTTACAGGAAAGAAGAAAATTTGTCCTAAAATTTCTTTGTAGTCTCATTCAGTATCAAAAGTTAGTAAAAAAATCATACACAATGTTCTGATGTAGTAATCCTGTAATTTTATACCTAACCAAGATACTCTTCAAGATAGCCTAGAATATATTCTTAAACATCTATAATTTAACATATAAAGTATCCATGAATCTGTCTTGAAAAATCAGTCTGATAATTAATAAAATTAAAAACCCAAGAGTGAAGAAGCAATGTTAAAATGGTTGGTTGTTGGTTGCTTGGTGTTACTGATTTCTTTACGTATAAAAAAGAAAAAAGAAAAAAGCTATGTGAATTATTAGAAGAAAAGAACTGAACTTAAATGTAATTTCTGACATTATAAAATCAGTAATATAATAATAAAAGTTGAAGTTCTAGTGAGAGTGGAATTTAGAAAATAAGTAACTGTACTGATATTCTCATTATTTCGAACAGGAACTAGAAACTGTCTAGTGTGAAAGATGTAGTTAAAACTGGGGGGTGTTCCCAATTTTAAAAATAACGGTTTTGTTATTTAAGGAAGAAAGTAATATTTTCTTCATCTAGATTTACCTAATTTTGCAGTAATTAATATTTCCACTCATAAAAATAAATCTAAAGTACAGCAGTTTTTCCAGGTAGATATGTCCCTTTTTCTTATTGAAACACTCCCAAAATACATTGATTTTTCTCTTGAAAAATGTCAATTATAGTATAATTTTACCCTCTAACACTATCACTATCTTTCACTCCCTCTAAACACACACATACAGACACATACACCCCATTTATCTGGAAAGACTAACATCAAATATTATATTTGATAGGTTGTGGGATTTGGGAAATTTATTTCAGTATTGCTTAAACTTTTATAATTGACATATATTACTTTTAGAAGAAAAAATGTGGTTGTGATTCATACAAAACTTTATGAAATTACCTAGTCTATCACCTAAATGATTAGACACTAATTATTAGTTTCCCTTTCCATTCTTGATTCTCATAGTCTTTAATCTCCTTTATCTCCTTTTTTTCTCACTGATACATATATCTGTTTTCCCATCATTTTCTCTGTTCCTTTGATGTCTTCTGTCTTTCAGCTTTCTAGTCTTGTTCATATGTATTTATGTCTCCCATATTTAAAAAATTACTGGCACAAAGTAGGTACTAAATATGCACTTATTGCACTTTTTTTTCCTGTTTCCTGTATGTCTCTGAGTTCCCATAATTGTTTTCTCCAGAAATGACACTAGTTGAAATTGTGCAATACCACAATTTTAAATTTTAATTGATGAATGATATTTTTATTTCATATTTTTTCATACGTTTCAAACAACAATTGGAGTATTTATGTATTTATGTTTGTTTTGTGAATTATAAATGAAAGATAAAATGAGAAAAGAGTTTTAGGGAGTAATATTGTAGCATTTCATATTTTCATTCTTTCTAGAATTTTTCATCATCATGACCAATACTATAATAAAGAGCCATCGCCATCTTTTTATCCTTAATGTGGAACCATATTAAGAATACTACAATTTTTACTTAATTAATCTAGATACATGATCATTTATTAAGCCTCAGGTCATTAGTTTTCCAGTGAAAGCCTATTATCTTGAGTCTTTAGCCCTGAATGGCTCCACTACCTGTAAGCACATGGAATGGAGTGCTGGTCAATTCTCTTTTCCTTCATTAAAGCTCTGACTGAATAAACAGTCTTTATTTTGTTAGCTTTAATTCAGGGTCCTTTATGATCTGGCCCCAGGTAACTGCAGCCCATGTGCCCAGTAACTCCACTTTCCCTTTCATAAAGAGTGTTTTTCACACTGTGATGGTCAAAATACTATTTTTTAAAAGGCAACTTTTAATAAAAATTAATATTTGTATGTGGAACACCTATATAAATATTATATACTAGGTGGAAAGCTGAAACTTCTTTGTAAGTTTCTCACTAAAGAAATCTCTTGGAATGCTTTGATTTTACTAGTTGTCATTCAGTTTCTTTTTTTCTTTTTTTTTTTTAAGATTTTATTTATTTATTTGACAGAGAGAGAGACAGCAAGAGAGGGAACACAAGCAAGGGGAGTGGGAGAGGGAGAAGGAGGCTTCCCGCCAAGCAGGGAGCCCAATGTGGGACTCAATGTGGGACTCAATGTTGGGCCTGATCCCAGGACCCTGGGATCATGAACTGAGCTAAAGGCAGACACTTAATGATTCAGCCACCCAGGCGCCCCATCATTGGGTTTCTGAATAGAGTACTTATTTCTAACTCTTTTATATAATCCCATTACCAATTGTTCAAGCAGCTTTTTGAAAAAACTCCCATTGGTAAACTTAATGAAAATTAAGTACATGATCAGATGCTTCTTCTCATCTCATAACTACTGCATTTTTTTACTTACAAATGCAGTGTTAATACCTGCTTCTTTGAAAGTCTAGCAAATTGAAATTCAGCAGTGACTGAAGAATGTTGTTTTATGATAAGTCAGAAGACCAGACAGATACTTATTTTCTTCATTCCAATTAGGCCCATAGTTGAGAAAAAGGCACCTTAAGTAACTTTAAAAGTTGTTCATTTCAAAGCTGTTCTGTGAATTCTTTAATAAACCATAGCCCACAATTCACCCATCCTATCATTTTACAACTCATACTACAATTTTAGAATGATTTATACCACATATATCATATATCTCTATATATGTATGTTGGCTTTTATTACACAATGAAGAGCACAGAAAGCATAGGAAAGCTTTGTGTTGATCATATTTTTAAAAGAAAATATAAAGTGAAGATGCTATTATGATGACAAATTAAAGTAATAGTTGATCCTTTTTCAGTGTTTTCATCTCAGCATAAAAACTGAAAACAATTTGAGCCTGAGAATGCGACTTACAAACAACTCTAAGACTAAATAATTTTATTTAAAGATTTTATTTATTTATTTGACAGAGAGAGAGAGAGATTACAAGTAGGCAGAGAGACAGAGAGAGGCAGAAGCAGGCTCCCTGCTGAGCAGGGAGCCCGATGTGGGCCTCGATCCCAGGACCCTGAGATCATGACCTGAGCCGAAGGCAGAGGCTTTAACCCACTGAGCCACTCAGGCGCCCCAAGACTAAATAATTAACAAGAAACAACGAAAGTTGACGTCTTGTGAGATGTGCAGTGCAGTCATGTTTCACTGGCAAAGACACAGGGCTTTATCTCCATGAGTTAATGTCATTATCTGCATCACTGCAGACCTTTTGATGGCAAAATGAATTGGAAACATATATACTAACAGATTGCAGATTACCTGTAGCCATGGGACTTCCTGTCTCCTTTTCAGACAGGTTATAAGGCCAGCCACTCACTCTATTATGAAGCCATACTTAAAACACCATAGTTCTTTCTAAGGCAAAGAATAAGGGCCATCTTACACTGAGCATTTTTATTGAAGTGATGTAAGCTTTTGATTTAGTTAGAAATGCTAACCACATTGTGGTTTAGAAACTGCAGGACAAGTAACCAAAACATTCTCAAAATCAGTTTTTTGCTGAGAAGATAAACACATATTTGGAATCTCAGAACTAATGAGCTTGAAAACATTTGGTTTTCGTGTATTTACATTACATGGATTTTTCATGTACAGGTGTGCTAATAACTAAAGATTGTAAATTGAAAAATAAGAACAATATAATGCATTAAAATGTAATGTAAGTTTCACAATGCACATAGATGGATTTCCTTGTTATTAAACAAATGAGATCATATTCTACAATGAGAAATACTCATATTTATATGTAAGCTTAGGAAAATACTCGAAGTCAATACCCAAATAGTAAAAAAAAAAAACTTACCTCTGGATAACAGAAATTTAGGTACTTTATTTGTTAAAATTCTAAAGTTAACATGCATTACTTTTGAAATCAGAAAAAAAATTACCAAATGCTATAAAAATAAATAACCTGCATGTCGTCCTTAAAAGAGTTTGCGATCACATTAATGAAACAGCCAAACAATCAGGTGAAGTAAGTTTTATACTAGACCAGCTTTCTGTTTCAGAGGTATCTTAACTAAAAATCCAACAGGCAGAACTATAATTTGAGTTTCTATCACCACCATGACAGATTATGTCAAAAGCAATGCAGATTGTGGATTCAATTCACAGACATATGGTTCCGAATTTTTGACCTGAAATACTTCTGCCAAAAAAATATAAAGAAGAATCCAAATAAAATTAAGGAAAACGAGAAATTAAGATCTGTGTTCATGGAATGTGTCTAATTCACCATGCATCAATTACATAGCTGTCTGAATTTGCCACTTTGTAGCCACTTGAGAATTTTAAATATTGGGGAGTATTTTTATGTCTTTCAAAAATACTTTGGGTTTGGGGCACCCGAGTGACTCAGTCGGTTAAGCATCTGCCTTCGACTTGGGTCATAGTCCCGGGGTCCTGGAAAGGAGCCCCGCGTCGTGTTCCCTCCCCTGGGAGGAGCCTGTTTCTCCCTCTTTCCGACCTCACCTCATGCTGTCTCTCACTATCTTTCTCTCAAATAAATAAAATCTTTTTTTAAAAAATACTTTGGGTTCTTTGTGGCCCATGGATTTGTTGAGGCCTTGACAATCCCTGGAGAGGACCCTGGAGCCCTTGTGGCCACATGAACCATAATCCATACCTTACAGCATATATAGAAAATTAGCTCAAGTAGATTATATTTCTAAAGGTAAAATCTAAAACTAAAACTTCTAGAGGAAAGCATAGCAAATCTTTTTCCTATTAGGTTAGACAGATTTATTTTTTTTTAAGATTTTATTTATTTATTTGACAAAGAGACACAGTGAGAGAGGGAACACAATCAGGGGGAATGGGAGAGGGATAAGCAGGCTTCCCACTAAGCAGGGAGCCTGATGGGGGGCTCGCTCCCAAGACCCTGGGATCATGAACTGAGCTGAAGGCAGATGCCTGATGACTGTGCCACCCAGGCTCCCCGAGATTTCTTATATGTAAAACAAAGCAGGACACATGAAAGAAAACAATGATATAGTAGACTTCATCAAAATCAAAACTTCTGATCTTAGAAAAAACACTATTAGGAAAATGAAGAGGCAGACCACAAACCAGGATCAATGTTTTCAAAACATGTAAATGATAAAACACTGGTGACTAGAATACATAAAGAACTATTACATCTCAATAAGAAGACACACAAAATAGAACTGGGCAAGAGATTTGAACAGATGCTTCAAATAAACATGCATAAAGATAAGCACATAAAAAAAGATGCCATCATTAGGGATGTAAAAACTAAACTCAATGAGATACCAAGACATATCTATTGAATGGCTAGAATAACAACATTAATAACAAAATCTGAAAATATCAAATGATGTTGAGAATGTGGAGCAACTGGAACTCACATACCTTGTGGATGGGAATGCAAAATTGGATAGCCACTTTGGAAAACAGTTTGAGAGTTTCTTGCAAAGTAAAACCTATGCTTATCATACAAACCAAAAGCCTAATACCTTGTATTTACCCAAAAAAACCACAAAAGCATATGTTGAAAAAAAAATCCTCTGTGCAAGTACTTATAATTGCCTCAAATCAGAAACACCCCAATTGTCTATTGACTGGTGAATGCATTAAACAAATTGCAGCACATTCATACAATGGAATACAGCCTATCTCAACACCAAAGGTAATGAACTACTGATACATGCAACTACATAATATCCACCACGTGCATTATAATAGGTGTAAGAAGCCACACCCAGAAAGCTGTGCACTATGTACCTAAGGAATGTACTTATTCTGGAAGGGATTGAACTTCAAAGGGGTTGAATTTTACTCCATATGTATCTAACCTCAGTAAATCTAATTTTAAAATACAACTTTCAGGAAATGGCTATATCACTGACTGTGATTAAATATGGTGAAAACATAAACATTCAACTTCGTTCTATCCTGCAGTTTATTCTGTAACTAAATTTGTTATGAGGTTATTTTTTTCCACTGCACTTCTTAAAGATCTGTCCACGCCACTATCTTTTGTCCCCCACATACATCTAGACCCTAAATGACTTCATTAATAGCAACTTTCTTCATGGCTCCTTTCTTAGAGGAATTAATCTAACACAATCCCTTGGTGCCCTTATAAAAATGATAAACTGGAATAAAGTAAAGATTTTCTTCTGGACATCTTTTAATTCTCTGTGGTCATTATTTCATCTGACAAAGGGTGTCATAATGGTTCACTGGGTCATCATCAACAACTTTTTTAGCCCCAAAGAGCTGATCTGCAATCAAAACTTCTGGAAAGCTTCTTTGGAGAAATGTCTGTTCATGTCTTCTGCCCATTTCTTGACTGGGTTATTTGTTTTATGGGTGTTGAGTTTGAGAAGCTCTTTATAGATTTTGGATACTAGCCCTTTATCTGATATGTCATTTGCAAATATCTTCTCCCATTCTGTCAGTTGTCTTTTGGTTTTGTTGACTGTTTCCTTTGCTGTGCAAAAGCTTTTAATCTTGATGAAGTCCCAATAGTTCATTTTTGCCCTTGCTTCCCTTGC
>LNAC01000444.1:1208048-1299896 GCA_002007465.1 Ailurus styani | reverse complement strand
AAAAACCATAAGAGACTCCTAATCTCACAAAACAAACTGAGGGTTACTGGGGGGTGGGAAGGTAGGGATAGGGTGGATGGGTTATGGACATTGGGGAGGGTTTGTGCTTTGGTGAATGCTGTGAAAGATGTAAGCCTGATGATTCACAGACTTGTACCCCTTAGGCAAAGAATAAAAATTAAAAAAAAATAAAAAAAATAAACTTCTGGAAAGCACTGGAGAATTGCCTGCCACTGAAATAACCTGTACTTACTTTCATTCATTTCGGGCTATATTATTTCACGTATAAAGGCAGCTTGGAAAATCCACAATATGCTAATGTGTGGGCTGTGGAGGAAATTTAATTTTGTCAGACACAATATTTTATCCTGTAAGCAAAAAATGGATTTAATCAAACATTATTTATTCCACACAGGAAACTCATTCCATCATTGAACATATTTTAGACACTTAACATTGTGGTTCCTCAAACTCAGGATTTAATATTATGGACAGCTTGTTAAAGAAAACTTTTATTACATTAAAGTGAAAGTCCACTGCTTTCTGACACTTCAGTAAAAAAAGAATCTAATATATTGTAACTTCAACTCAAAATCTCATTTCTTTTCTCTTGACATAAAAGCATATGAAAATTTACACTGAAACTACCATTATCTCTGATATCTTCAAATCACAGAACAGGTGATTCACAACTAAATCAGAGTTGCTTATATAGAATGAATAGAATTTATATAATAAACATATATGTATAGTGACTATTGTGATTGTTTTCTCATATGTCACTGAAATTAATAACAAAGCAATAAGTTTCAGTTTTCTACCCAAAATAAAATTAGGGTTTCCCATTTCTGTCTGTACATTCATTTGATATAACATTAAAAAGGGCAACTTTTCAGGATATCATGGAGTTAAATCTGTCACACATTTCTTATTTTAACCTAGGAATGATGTGAAATTAGTATTCTTTCTTTTCTTTTTGCCTTTCTGTAATATTTAGATCAATTTACTTGTTAGTAAAACAGACCCACTTAATATACATCTGGTAAAATAACACAGTCAGGGGACCTTGTTCAATATAATTTTTAATTTGTTTTTTAAATTGTTGGTTCTATTATATAAGGGGCTGTACTAACAAGAAAAATATGGGGCAGATCGGGATTTCTCTATTTTGGAGCTTGTGATGGATGGCCTACAAACCTTTTCATTGTCAGGTCGGAAAGAACTGTGGAGGGAGATGATATGCAATTTAAAACTTGAATGTAGTTATGAGAGTCTACTTTCTGCTGTGTAATCCCAAATAAAAACTATTTCTAGTCTTACCAGAGTCTTACAGATTTGCAGTGGGAAAAAAAAAAGTGTCTTTAGCAAGCTTAACGTTTGCTTTTGTGAGTTCTAGAAATTCACAGTCTATCCAGTGTTCTTTTCTCCACTCTTTGGAAGAAGAAAAAAATGTTAAAAAAAAAAAAAAGGAAGGAGGGGAGGGAAGGAGAGAACAGGAAAGAAAGAAAGAAGAAGAGAGAGGGAGAGGAAGGAAGAAAGAAAAAGAAAGAAAGAAAGAAAAGAAAGAAAAGAAAGAAAGAAAGAAAGAAAAAGAAAGAAAGAAAGAAGAAAGAAAGAAAGAAAGAAAGAAAGAAAGAAAGAAAGAAAGAAAGAAAGAAAGAAAGAAAGAAGAAAGAAAGAAAGAAAGAAAGAAAGAAAGAGGAGGGAAGAAGGGAGGGAGGGAGGGAGGGAGGAAAGAAGGAAGGAAAGAAGGAAAAGTTATTTAATGATTCTTAAGGCTTATTTAAGGTTTTATTTAAATTGCTCAGCATCTCATCTTTTCATAGACCTTAACTGGCAAACCAGTGGCTAACAAACTTAAAGTTTTATTTTGCTTGCATACATTTCATATTTTAGTAAGTATCTCTAGTTAGTTTGAATTATTCCCCCTGAACAGAAAATTAACTATCTTTTATCTTTCACTTCTTAGAAAGGGCATCCCTAGACTCAGAGTTTAATCATTCTCATTCTAAAACATTTATATTATATATATTTTTTCCTTTGATTTTTCCTCTTCCTTTCTTTCTTCTTTTATTTCACAAACATTAATGGAGCACATGCTTGTCTCAGGCATTGCTTTTGTACCAGGGACACCAATAATACAGGGTCCCTAGCTTTGAAAATCTTACAGTCTATGGAAAAGACATCCGTAAAAGAGATCATTACAAATAATAAAATAAAATAGGATAAGACCTAAATAAGGCAGGTGGACCAGGCTATGAGGTCACAGAAGAAAGTGAGTAATTCCATCTGATGGGCCTGAAGAAAGCTTCAGAGGAAGGGAACATTTGATCTGAATCTTCAGAGAAAAGCCAAAGAATAAATTAGAAATTTGGAGAAAGAAACCAAGCCTTTTAAAAAGAAAAATATATATGCAATGCAAAAGATGAAATCATATGAAAGAAGGGATATCTGAAGAGGGAGAGCTGGAATCATTGAAGAGAGAGAGAGAGAAAGATTGGGGAGCAGCAAGAGGGAGAGGGAGAAATTTCCACCTCCACCTCTCTACCAGTCTTCTCCCAATGCCACCTATTGGCCAAAATGATCTAGAAACCAGCAAAGACAGGGAGGAGCCTAAGAAACCCAGCACCAATGCCTGCCTTACAAACAAAGCACTGGAAAGCTGGAGAGTAGATCTGAGAACAAGTACTCAAATAATGGGTACAGTCTGTAAATGGGTAGCCTGTATGATATACTTGCATTTTATATTTTGAAAAAGTGCTCAAGACACAAAGCAGAACTCATATATGTTTTCTCCATAGATGCAATATCAGAAAACATTTTTCCCCACAGCATTTATTTATATTTATTTTGGCTACATTGGTTTCAGTTAGCATAATTCTACATGATAGAGTACGTTTGATCCTCTGAAATCTGCATTCCTGAATGTGAGCCAAAGTTAAAGCTTACCTATTGACTGAAATACTTTTCAAGTATTAAGAGCGATCATGGGTTTTCATGGATGTTTTAGTTCTTCAATTTTTTTTTGTATTTTCATGTTTTCTTTGCCAAGTTTCAGAATTCTTCTTGCCTTCTAAGTTACACTTCCATTTGCGATGTTTTAAGTCAATTTCCAACATAGGCATCAGCATATAACACAACAAATGGCCAGTTGCTTCGATTGTTTATCTGTGACTTACAATTATTCTACCTTTTTTCCCTCATGAGACACTAAAGCTTCCATATATCTATTTATGCTCCTTTGCTCAAAAAATTAATTTAGCTGTGGTTCTAGGTCATTTACTTCTAGCATTGAACTTTAAAAAATCCTACAATAAGTACACCTCGAGAGATTTTTTTTGAAACTCTGAAATATTTTTATAAGAAAATTAGCCTCCCAGTGTAAATAAATACTGCTGTCCTTGCTCCTTACCTACACCCATCCAGCTTCCCATAACATTTTTGGACACAAATTTATTCTCAATGTCAAATTCAAGTTTGATTGCAAAATATCATTTTGCTGAGCTTTAATGTGTATATTTACATACTAATCCCTTATTTAAAATTGAAATAAAAGTTTTATGTAAGCATACATAATTTTCACTGATCTTCCCTTGTCTGAAAGTAAAATATACACTATATCTAAAGACATCTATTCCATTTTTTTAAAGCTATAATTAATATTTTTCATGATTTGGAGAAGTAAGCAACATTGCAGATGTGGTTGGCACAACACAAAATAAAATGGAATCATCTCTTTGGCAAGTTGTCGGTCCACCCTAGATTTTTCTTTCTTTCCTTTTTTATCATCCAAAGATTTTGTTGCTTTTATTGATACCGTGATATGTCTTACCAATAGTTGGAAATACAGTCTATCAAGTCATTTGAAGAAAAATAAAAACTAACAGATATATAGTTATTACTATATGCTTATTTCATAATTATCATTTGGCCCTCACAACAATCCTAAAGTAGGTATAATTACATCAACTTTGTGAGACAAGAAACCTAAGACAAGGGGAGGTTCAATAATTGTCCCAAGGTCACACAGCTAGTAATTGGCAGAATCAGAATCAGAACCAAGAAAAGTCTGGCTGCGGATTTGTCCTCTTAATTTCCGCGCTCTACTGCCCTTAAAAGTCAGCATTCACAATATCAGTTTATATGAACTGAGGCAGCAACAAAGGTGTAGGCGAAATGACAACCACCTTGACACCATGGCAGATCCAAGCAGCTATAGGATGGCCTCATGGTCAGCAAGGGAGTCACCACCGTCAGCCCCAGAGAAGCCTCTGCCTTCTGGTTTTCTAGAAACTTGTTCAGGTGCATGTTTAAATAAGTACTCATATTAAGAGGGAAGCTTTCCTCAAATGAGTTCAAAGAGAAAACAGGAAATCTAAGATAGTCCTTGCCAAGGGTCATAGGAGGTTTTGCTGTAACCAGTCAGGTCATTCATGGGAACTTTCATCCAATAGTTCGCTATTCTGTTTCCCCTCTCCCACTAGACCTGTTTCTTAGTCCTTGCCCACCTGGGCCTCCATTCTCATGGTACCACATATACAGATATAAATAGAGCCTTCAAAACCAGACAATCACAACATTTAGTTACTATATAGTATTTTATAATATTCAAGTCATATTTGAAACACCTATGAAGTTTATTGTGAAGGATGGCTTTATTCTCATCTATTAATGCCTAAAGTGGATTGTACTGTGCTTCCTCTAAAAGCTTGGGAAGCCCTGAATTACTTTGGATGAATAAAACTCTGAAACACATGGAGAGACAATTTAATATTGCCTTCCATTATACTTAGCCCTCTTTTGTTTTCTGTCATTATCATTTAGCTCTTATAGAAACCATCAGCTAAGGCTTAACTGCTATTTACAGCCCTCCTAGCTTCCTCATGGTAACGTGCCTAACACCTGTCACGGAGGAGAGTGGCTCACGTTTGAAGTATTTGGATAACTTTAAACCAGCACAATTCATTCTTTATGAGCACTGAGCCCAATCTCTCTGCTGCTTCCTGGAAATTACTGTCAACTCTAAAAGGTGAGGCACTCTGCAAAAGTCAAAGGGGGACGTGTCGTATGGCACATACGCTAGAGGCCTGGCATTCTCTAGTGCGATTTGAAATTACGAGAGCCTTTCCTTGCAACATACTGAACGGCATAAGGGATTAAGATAAGAGTATGACCCAAAAGCCAAAGATAGACAGAGCTGTCAAGTATATGCCGAGATATTTCAGATCAGAACAAACAGGCAGTGAAAACAAGTTCATTTCCTTCCTTTTCTTACCTAAGAAGTGTTTGCAAATGTTGATCTTATTACAAATTGGGGAAGATTTTACCCATGCGGTGTTTTCACAGGTTTTGAGGAGTTTTGCCAACTGCCTTTTTAAAATTTGAATGGAAGAGTCTCCCTCACACTTTTAAATAATATACATTTTTTCCCCTTTGTGTTTAGCTGCAGTCATTAGAATGTGCTTGACCATCTGGCTGTCAGGTTTTATAGGGTCATGGTGAGAGAGCTAAATCCCACTTGTTTGTATTCCTGGTGCAGCAAATGTCAAGAGTTGTCTGGCGAGTGAGGTACGGCCCCTCTGCTGAGGTGAGTATGGCTGCAGACATCTAACAGACTGTGGAGCCAAGGTTAGGGGGAAAAAAGATACAAATCAGTTTTAGTATCAAAAACAGCTCTTACAACCCCAAGGGGACTGAGCAGAATATATAAACATGAAGGGACACCACCGTGCCATCTTTTCTGTATGGAGTGAGGTGCCTAATTAAGACAGTAGGCACCGATTGGGCCGAAAAGAGGTAGTTAAGCAGGGAAAATACATTTGGTTGCCATGTGAGTCTAAGTGTTCAAAGACAAAGTACTAAAGCTCACTCTTTCCACAGACTCCCACATGTATTTTTTTCATCCTCCTTTTTGAACTACAAGGCCACACGGGGCTGTTGCAGCCAAAGGCTCCTGCTGCTCTTGACAAGGAGGCCCATCGCTGCCCCAGGTCCTCAATGTCTTTATAATTAGGTTAATACCCACAATGATTTGGGGATAGTGTTTCTCCAAACGCCCTACTTTCCAGGATGCTTGGAAGGTTCTAATCCCTCCCCCTGCCCTTTTATTAAAGATTATTTATTTGAGAGAGAGAGAGAGAACACTGCATGCTAGCAGGTGGGAAGGGGAGAGGGAGAGAGAGAGAGAGAATCCTCAAGCAGACTCCCTGCTGAGCACAGAGCCCGATTTAGGGCTTTATCCCTATACGCCGAGATCGTGACCCGAGCCAAAATCAAGAGTCAGACGCCTAACCAACTGGGCCACTCAGGTGCCCTGACCTCCCCCTTTTTTTTAAAATCGCATTTCTTACTATTTGCTCTCTGTGGGTACAACCCCAGGTCTCCTCCTAATAAATAAAAGCATGGCAGACTACAGCAGGTGATGTGAAGAGCAAAGAGAGGGACTGGTCTGAGGAGGGGTTGAAGTCTCGAAATTTGTCCTCAATGTAAAGAACTATAATCCTGGCAACAAGGAAGGAGAATCCAGAGCTCGTAAGAGCAAAAATAGTAGTGCTGGTCCCTCTCCGGTCAAGACAGGCCTGGTGTCTGAAGGCAGAGGCCCACAGCATAGACACATGCACAAACCCACAACCATAAAGAGACACACGCACATTACTGCCATCACCATCAAACTACCTGTGTGCCTTGTTTCTGTATAATGAGAGGAAAGTTATAAAATAGAGACCAATAATACTCATCCCCTACACCTCTGAGTCCAATTTAGATGTAGAGTTCAAATACTGTAACCTAATCTTTCACTTTTAGTTTTCATCTTGACTTGTAAAAGAATTTTCCAAATATTTATGCTTTTATGATTATGAAATCATTTAAAGATGCAAAAAAAGGGACATCTGGGTGACTCAGTCATTTAAGAGTCTGACTCTTGATTTTGGCTCAGGTCATGATCTCAGGGTCCTGAGATTGAGCTCCATGATGGGCTCTGTGCTGGGTGTGGAGTCTCTTGAGATTCTCTCTCTACCTCTGCCCCCCACCCCAATTGTGCATTTTCTCTCTCTCGCTCCAAAATAAATAAATAAATAAATAAATAAATAAATAAATAAATAAATAAAATCTTTAAAAAAATTTTAAAAATAAAGATGAAAACATTTGGTTTTGCTTGGAGTTTTGACAGACTTACAGAATTGGCAGATGCCTCAACGTTTATCAAGGATATTTTTTCAGGGGAAAATGCTAGCATTGGAAAGGCCCTGAAGGAGATGTGAGTCTCTGGTGCCAAAGGGCTGCTTTTAGATGAGTGGTTGTCCTTTGACTGCATTCACCAGAGTCTCTGCTCTACCACTTTCCCAAATTGTCATTTCTGTTGGCTTTTTAACGTTACAAATCCAGTCCATTACCCACTGCCTCAGTATTCACTATTTATAACTACCAGGCACTTGCTACTTAACCCTGACCTTGCCATAAGCCTTCGTGAGCAATACTCTTTTTCGGAGAGCAATACACTTAAATCTTCCAAGCTGTTTTAATCCTTGGCACCTCTGCTAAAAATGTCAGTAACGATGATAGCAGCTGCCTGTTGTGGTCACTGCCACCACAACATGTTTCAGTTGGTCACTTACTATATATATATATATATATATATATATATATATATATATATACACATATATATACTATATACTATATATGTGTGTATATATATACACATATACAAAAAATTGATTTTCGGAAGCCCTGGGTTATGTTGAGCTGAGGTGTTGAGTACTGAGGTGTTAGATTTATGACCTATATAATTATAAAATTTGTGTTGTTTTAAGACATAACTGGTATGAAAAAAATAGAAATGCTCGAGGGACATAGTAAGTGCTACTAAATATTTAAGAAATGTTGAGTACTTGAATTATATAGTAAGCTCTTTTATAAAGAGAACTGCTTCTTTTGTTCATCATATTAAGTCATAAAGATCTAAAAAAAACCTCTCAAATCTTTTCTCTTGTCCTTATTTTAAATGCTATAGCATTAAAGATAATTTTTAAAAATTAAAAACAGTCATAATTCTATCATCCTAAGACCATTACTATAATAATAGTTCATTCCATCCATTTCTCCATTTAGTATATATATATTCAGCATAATTGCAATCACACAGCATTTGCAATTATCAGTTCACTTTTTTCCTTTTAAATTTTATAATAACTCTTATGTGTCTATAAAACCTTTATAAATATCATTTTAGTGACTGTATAAATATCTCATTGAGTTAATGTGGAATAATTGACAATTTATCCTTTTGTTGAAATTCAGTTTGTTTACAACTTTCACTACTAAAGATAATTTTCAATGAATATCTTTGAGAATATAATCTTTCCCTATCCTTGTTTTGACTTATTTCTCTAAAATGAATTCTTAGAAAATTTTCAAAACCATATTTATGAATATTCTAGAACTTTCCCAGTTATTTTGAGTAAACAGATCTTTTGTTTTTCTCAACTTATTTGTATTACCACTGGTTACTTAAAAAAATTTTTTTTATTCAAGTATATAGTTGACACACAATGTTACATTAGTTTAGGTGTACTACATAGTGATTCCACAAGTTTATACATTATGCTGTGCTCACCACAAGTGTAGCTACCATCTGTCAACACACGACGCTATTGCAGTACCATTGACCATATTCCCTATGCACCACTGGTTACTCTTAACATGAAAGCCAAAAGAATTTGTTAGCATGCTAATGTTCTACATAGATTTTCATATAAATGGGGCCTGACCCCATTTAGCTAATACAAAAAAAGAATATTTATCTAAAAATGACAAAAATTCTACATATTTATTCAAATAAATTATGATTCTCTGGCAAGGAAAAAGAAAGATAAATAAAGCCAGGTACGCACCTCAAGTAACTCACAGCCTCTTGGGAGAAGTAGTTGGAGAGCAGTGATGATGGTGGGTGAGCAGAAAGTAGTGTCTAGAGAAAACGTCACTGATTAGACCTTCCCAATTTTGTCAGCAATCACAGAGTTAGAGTGGGAAGCAGATCAAATAGAAGTCCAAATAATTGGTTTTGGTCCTTCAAAAACAATAGGCTTTCTTTTTGTTGTGCAAAACTTTAACCAGGCCAGCTGTCTCCTTCATATATCTTCCTGATTGTCTTCCTCTAAGTGCAAATGAACATCTACAGTTTGGGCTGGTTTTTTTGTTTGTTTTTTTTGTTTTGTTTTATTTTGTTTCTCATCATTTTCTTTCATTAACTTCATATAATCTGTCCTCCACCATCGATCTTCTTTTTCCCTTGTCCTATCCATACATCTTTTTTTTTAATTTTTAAAAAAAAATTTTAAAGATTTTATTCATTTATTTGACAGAGAGATCACAAGTAGGCAGAGAGGCAGGCAGAGAGAGAGGGGGAAGCAGGCTCCCTGTTGAGCAGAGAGCCCGATGAAGGGCTGAGTCCAGATCCTGAGGTCATGACCTGAACCAAAGGCAGAGGCTTTAACCCAACTGAGCCACCCAGGCGCCCCTCCAATCCATACATCTTATAAGACCTAGATATGTGTCCTCTGCCAACACAATATACAAAACATTCCTTCTAGCATTTTAACCTCAGAAGCAGTGAAAGAAGACAATTAATTGGTCCTGCTAGCTGTTTTCTGCCAGAAAGAAGTTATCATGAGTTATAACGACTAAAGTCATGTGAATCATTTAGCATACATTTACATTGCACCTAACGTCTACTGGCACCAGTAATATAGACAAAGAAAAATGGAAGGAGGTCTTGGTCTCAGGTTGTTCACTGTTTGACAAGAAAGAAATGTAAACAAATAAGTGTATTTCAATGATAGTATAACATAGGAAGAAATTCTAACCTGGGCTCAGGGAAGTTCCATAAAAGGAGTAATATTTGAACTGATTTTGAAGGTTGACTATAAGTTCCCTAGGTGGATATATCAAGGAAGAGAATCTAGCCATAAGAAGAGCTTATAAGAAGTCATGGATACACAAAGTGGCATGATCAATTTCAGTTGAGGTGATTACAAATATATTCTCTTCAATATCATGATTACAATTAAATTCTGTATCTATACAGTTGGCAGTATTATATTCATATGCAGATTTTCCCTGAAACTATTGACACTGCCTCCTGGCAACTTAATTCTCAGAGTCATATTTATATTCTGAAACCAACCATCTTAAACTTAACTGAATCTCCTGATAAGTTTCTGGGCAGCGACTTTAATTTTATTCCCATTTCCCTTTCCTCAATTTATACTGCTCTCGTGGGGAACTTTGTGCTCACTTCTCTTAAGTGACCTGCTTCTTGCTCCAAGTTTTACACACATGAGTAAATAGTTACGTAGCTCTCATCTATGAAAAATTGTGGCAGTTTGTTCCCATATACTGTGTCCATGACAGCTCTCTTATTTTCAAAGGCTTGTTTATTTTGATATCACTTTTGTCTTTTCACTTGAACATAATAAATGGAAGCAGAGTTGTCTTTTGTTTTGAAGACACAACTTGAGGCACCAACAAAAGAATTTGTAGGAAATATTTATCAAGTATTTGAGTTTTCTGTGAAATTCTTATTATGAAATGTTTTCATTTTACAAAAGCTACTAATTCACAATAATAGTACCAACAGAAAGTCAACTGCTTTTACTTCTTTAGAGTGTTGATCCACATCTTTTGTTATTCATTGCAATTTCTGCAGCAAAGGAAAGAAGGGCAGATGGAAAGAGGGACTTTGTCAAGTTCATCATACAATTTATCAGTACAGCAGTGTAATTAAGAAACAGATAAAAACGCTAGTAATGATGTTATATATTCATATACTATATAATGTCATGCAACCTGGACACTATGTATTCTTCCAATGTAAACATTATTCCAATGTATTATTCCAATGAAAATCAGTTTTCAGCTCATTAAATATCAGTGCTCTGTTCAAATTCCATTGGATAAATATGAAAAATGAGCAGATAGAGATAAACTGAATACGAGTTACATTCTAATATTAAGAATATGTAAAAAAAACCATCAACTTTCTTCACTCCACTGCCTTAAGTTAATGATACAATATGGCTATTTGGAGACAAAAGATAAATGCATGAAAACTGAGTGGGGTAGAGCAGAATTCAGTGTTATAAAAAATAGGAAACATATGCAACCCAATCAAATAGAATTAGAGTGAATGGGAAGCATAAAAATAAACATAAATAGATAATTTAATGAAAAAGTAAATAATATAACACTTTTGTACTAGTTTCCTTTATTTTGGTAGAATTGAATTTCTCTGATAACTGAAATGCTAAGGGAATAAAGTACTTTTACATAGAAACAAAAACATTTAGAAATATTGCAAAAAAAAATCAGTAGGTGGTCACCAACTGTTTCATGGCAATTTTGCATTATTTTCTCCTGTGCCTGAGGGTGAGAAGTAAGAAGTTAATTAAATAAGACCAATTCTGCCTCCAATAGTTGTTTTCATGAAAGATGCTTTGGAAAAAAATGTCTTGTTACTAAGGGCAACGTTTGAGATAAAGCAGCACATCTGTTCTTATGTGATAGTGACCAATCCATTGTCATATGTCCCCAAAGTGTGTTAGTAATTGGGTCCTGGCCCTATGAGGTTTCAGGATCCTAGGCAGGCAAGAAGTTCCTTCTCTCTTCCCTAAAGCTTTCATGGAGTTGAAACAAAGTAAAGTAGGGAAGAGCTGTCTGAAATAGGCACAGCTTCAGCAGAGGGCCATATACACCCTGATCAGGGTATTTAGTGCTGAGGGGGCACGAGGTCCCATGTTAGGACAAGTTAACAGGAGAGGAAGGCTGATTCATGAACAGAGCCTCCTCCTCCAGCTCCTCCTCCTCCTCTATATCCACCTCCCCTCCTCCTTCTTCTTTCAGCTCAGTTTAATGAAACTACTTCCTTCACCCTCTATACTAGATTGTTAGATTTTTTAATGCAAAGGCAATTAATTGAATTGGACACTGCAGTAGTCACACGTTGGCCCATTAGACAAACTTTCCATAGATTTTATTTATAAAATAAATCAAGATGTAATTGATGATGCCATATTGTAAACTGCTGTGGCAGTAATTCTAGTCCACAAAGCCATGGACTTTGGCTGATCTAGGGACACAAAACAGGGTAAGGCTGGTGGGGTTTTCTGTATCTGTCTCTCTACGAAGCAGGGATAATTAAATGAGTGTGCTTGCCTTGTGGTGCAAGTGTGCGTGCTGGTGGCGGGCAGGTACAAGATAGGAGAGAAGAGAGGAATGCTGTACAGACCCAGAACTAAAGCACTCATTCCACCTAGCCAAATCAGCCGCTTTCTTCCCTTCTTCCTGTCCTGACCCCACAGTCCACACACCAGGCATCAGTGTTATTTATTAATGCTATTCACAGACATTTGGTTCTTATTCACTTGGGGAAACATGAATGAGTGAACTCCCAGATCCTCAAATTTTAGCTAATGAGTTGAGTGCAATGATGTGACAGGGGGAAAACTTCCAGAGCTTACTTTACCTCTAGCTCAGCAACCAGCAAAATTTAAGATGATGTCTGCTTCATTAGACCAAATCCCTGAGTGATTATGATGAGTAGATGCTCTCTGATAACCTATGATAAAGAAAAATGTAAATCAGAAATCAGCGTTTGTGGCATGCAGCACAAAATTTGAAGGTTATTTGATATCATAGCCTACATAACCCCTTAAAACCAATACAGTTGGCCCATGCTAGTCTGTAACAGAACGTTTGTTATGTCTGGGAAGATCTTCATCAAAGTTATCTCTCAGAGAAAGGAATATAGATAAACATTTTTCTGTTATTAACCTACGATTTTATAAGTGAAGATTAATACTTAATCTTTGGTTTCTAAGGTATGCACAAATTATGAAAATGCTAAGCTTTAAGAAATAATATTTATTGATTGATTGTACAACACTGACTATATACCAGGCATTATTCTTAGCAAACTATTAGGATTAAACTCATTTAATCCTATTTTGTGAGTAGGGAAACTTGAGTATAGAGGTCCATGTCACCTGCTCAGATTTTCTGATCAGCACAATTCACTTTTGGTTCTGTTCACTGTCCCTCCCTGACCAAGATCATATCCTCAACACACAAATATCTTTTCCCTCTTAATGAATAACACTTAGGTCGTTTCACTTAAGCAAATGATAATTTTTATGCTTAATGGAAATGATACTCATTTCAGTGGCTATTGATTTCAGAGCCTCTTCTTATAATACACTCTACTTTTAATTTTTAAACTGTATAGTTTTCCAAGGTCTGGCCTCCATATTTGACATGCTACTGATAAAAAGAGATTGACAATTGAGAGTCCCCTGATAGTGATGTGACATACAGTCCTGGGACACTAAAATTCCAATAGTTTCTTTGTTTGGGTCAGATTTATATTTTCTGCAAAACTGAGAATTACCTGTCACAATGAGCTTCGGATACTTTTTCATCATTTAATCCAAATATGTGATGCAGTTTCTCCTTCAATTTCTAGCCAAGAAGAAGGAGGTGATAAAATCAGCTATTAGTTGGATTTTAGACAGCAGGGAAAGTTTTGTATTATCTCCCTGTTTTGTAGCAATGATTGTAAAGCTTTTAAAAGTAGAAATATTTAGTATTCACCTTTTGCTGAATAGCTACAAATATCTTTTGGGCTAAGCACAAAAACCAATCTCTAGTTATAAAGAAAGTGTATATACAAACCTAGACATTAAGATTGCAGATACTAAACTTTGTGTGTTTATATTCACGTGTGTTCTAAGCTTACCATAAAAAGTTTTATAGGCAACTATTTTCAAACTTCTGAGTCCTTGTGTATATATTTTGAAAGAATGATTTATCACACTAACCCATAATGTTTTGTGACAATCAATTAAGAGAAATTATTATTCTGTCAGTGCTAAAGCACAATATGAAGGTAATGGTTGTTATTATTTTTAATTTTTATATTATTTTCATGTTCTGCGAACCCTAATGGGCATCATATTGATATACTCTATTACTGATGAATATAGATGATAGAAGGTAGAAAGTGTTCTCGGAAGGAACTGTTGCTTATATAAAAATAGTACCTTTTGGGTCACCTGAGTGGCTCAGTGGGTTAAGCCTCTGCCTTTGGCTCAGGTCATGATCTCAGGATCCTGAGATCAAGCCCCGCATAGGGCTGGGCTCTCTGCTCAGCAGGGAACCTGCTTCCTCCTTTCTCTCTGCCTGGCTCTCTGCCTACTTGTGATCTCTCTCTCTGTCAATAAATAAATAAAACCTTTTAAAAAATAATAATACCTTTCATATCTTTATATAAAATAATAATTTATTCTTTAGTATAGATGCCATGTGACAAGATATTTACAGTTTCTTAGTTTATTTTTTTTTAAGATTTTACTTATTTTGAGAGAAAGAGGGAGAGAGAGAGAGTGCACAAGCTGGGGGGAGGGGCAGAGGGGAGAAGCAGACTGCCTGCTAATTAAGGAGACTGATGTCAGACTTGATCCCAGGACCCTGGGATCATGACCTGAGCTGATGGCAGTCACTTAACCTACTGAGCCACCCAGGTGACACAGTTTCTTGGTTTAATATAAATGTCAATGTCTTTTCAAAAATGTTTAGTGAAAAAGAAATTCAGAAACAATTAAAAACACAGTCAACATTGAAAAATAAGATAGCACAGAGTAAATTTAAGATCTGAGAAAAAAGAAAAATGAAATATAAAATTAATGAAAAGAGTAAACCATACATGACTATTATTCTTGGAAAACCAAAATAATTTGCTTGTGACTGAGAAATTCCCCAACTTTCAATGTTAAGAAAAATTACCTGTTAGTAACAGAGAGA
The DNA here is from genome assembly GCA_002007465.1 of Ailurus styani. Taxonomy (NCBI): domain Eukaryota; kingdom Metazoa; phylum Chordata; class Mammalia; order Carnivora; family Ailuridae; genus Ailurus; species Ailurus styani. The sequence continues at coordinate 1,285,040 of LNAC01000444.1, read as the reverse complement.
AACTAGATTAAATCTCATATAGACTGTTGAAGAAAGAGAAAGACAGAGACACACAAGAGACTAATAGCAAGAGTGAGAGAAGTGAAATCACTACAGATCCTATAGCATGCATTTTGAATGGGGGTGACGTTTTGCCTTATGGGAGATAAATTTGGTTTGGGTGAGCAAAAAACTTTTTTTATGTGTAAAATACATATTGCATATGATATGAACAGATGTATAGTGTTTCTATGGAATTAAGATTTTTTTTTTAAAGATTTTATTTATTTATTTGACAGAGAGAGAGAGATCACAAGTAGGCAGAGAGGCAGGCAGAGAGAGAGGAGGAAGCAGGCTCTCCACTGAGCAGGGAGCCCGATGTGGGGCTCGATCCCAGGACCCTGAGATCATGACCTGAGCCGAAGGCAGGGCTTTAAACTGCTGAGCCACCCAGGCGCCCTGGAATTAAGATTTTATGTGTGGGGGTGGGAGTGCAATTAGAAAAACGGAAGTCTAAAAAGATTCTTTAAGAGAATTATGAAAATAATTTCAAGGAACACTGTTCCACAAATGTTAAAAGGATAATAATGAAATATTATAAACAACTTTATAAAAGTAAGTTCAATGACCTAGATGAAATAGACAAATTCCTTAAGAGATCCAAACTACCAAAACTCACTCAAGAGAAATAAATAATAGGAATAGCCTTATATCTTTTAAAAAATATTATATTTGTAAGTTAAAAACCTTCCTAAAAGGAAAACTTCAGGCCAGGGCTATTTTATTGGTAAATTTAACCAAATATTTTGGGAAGAAATTTTATCAATTCTATACAATTCAATACAAGATATGGGAATGCCTCCTGACTCATTTTTTAAGGCCCGCATTATATATTACCAAAACCAGCAAGACATTACAGGAAAAGAAAACTGTAGAACATTATCCCTCATGGAAAAAGACAACAAAATTCTCATCAGAATAGTAACAAATCAAATCTAGATATTTATATAAAAAGATACTACCTCATCACAGTAAAGTGTATGCCAAGAATCCAAGGCTGGTTTGACATTCAAAAATCAATCAGTGTAATTCACCATACTAAAAAACTAAAAACTAAAAAGTATATATTTTCAATAGACACAGAAAAACATTTGGCAAAAGCATTTATTTCTCATTAAAAAAACCCCCAAACCTCTGCTACCTAAGACAAGAAGGGTAATTCTTCAACCTGAAAAAGATCTTTTAGAAAGCTAACAGCACTCTTACTGGTGGAAGAGTGAAAGTTTTGCTTTTAAGATGTAAAAAAGTGAAGAACATCCAACATTACCACTGCTGTTAGACATTGCTGGAACTGGATGTTCTAGCCAGTGTGAACAGGGAAGGAAAATAAAGAAATAAAAGACATCCAAATTGGAAAGGAAGAATTAAAACTGTTTTGATTCACTGATGGCATGATCATCTACAAAGAAAATTCAAGGGAATGTAGCAAGATTTGCAGAATGCAAGATTACAGTGCACAAATCAGTTGTATTTACGCACAACAGGGGATTGAAATTTTAAAAATATCATTTAAATTAGCATAAAGTTTAAAGTATTAAGGATAAACCTGATAAAGTACATGAATAATTTAGCCTCTGAAAAAATACAAAACATTTTCAAGAAAAACTTTGAAATGAAGACATATTCCTTATTTATTTGTTAGAAGGCCCAACACTATTAAGATATTAGTTTTCTACAGATTAAATTTTCAACACAATCCCTTGGAAAAAAAGATTATTTGATAGAGTAAAACTGATTTTAAACTCACATGAAAATGAAAAAAGCCCAAATACAATAACAACAGCAAGACAACCTCTGAGAAAGATGAAAAGCTTATAAATCTATAGTAATCAGAACAGTGTAGTATCACTGTAAAGACAGACACATAGATCAATGGCATATGACAGAGTCCAGAAGTAGGTCTTCACTGTGTGTGAATAACTGATTCTTGGCAAAATGCAGTCAGTCTTTGTCAAGGGGCATACGGTCAGCACTTGGCCAGGTATTTATCAAGTCTATCTTTACCTTCACATCCTGCTCGTGGAGAGCCACATGCTCTGCCAGATATGAGAGCTCAGGACTTTCTTCTGCCCTCCTGAAAAGGAAAGAACCCTGCCGGGGGCCTGTGCTCTAGGCATGTATGTGGTCTTCTGGATTCCCAGTAGTATTTCAGGCTTTTCAAACCCTAGATACATTTCATCTCCAGCTTTTCCTCTTAAGCTTTTTGTCTATACAGTTATTTACACCAACCATTTATCTACTACCTTGGGAAACTGTGAAGCTAAACGATTGCCTGTAATTTTGTACAACAAATGCCCTTTTCCACCATGCCCCCCTAGGGAAATGGCTGTTCGCCCTGGGCAAGCTCCAGGTTACATCAGTATAAGTAGCTTTGCAAGCGGGGTGTTCTAGGAAACCACCAGGCAAGTCAGCTGATGGTGGTATATTGAGAATAAGTTTTGAAAGAGAGCTGGCCCTCTTCTGCTCCTTTCCAGCAGCTCCCCTGTTGGTTTTTCACGGCAAATACTGGGAGAGCAGGAGATGTGAACAGAGAAAGCTAAAACGCCACAAAGCTGACTGTTATTACTGAGGTACAGCCATTTCTTTCTTGAATAACTCTCCCCCTGGTTACCACAAGCCTTTGGTTAATGTCTAGAGTTCTGAAATAGTTGATGGAAGGCAGGGGGTTGTTTTGTTTCGTTTTGCCAGTTTTCTCATTGCTTTTGTGGAGTAGGGAATTTCCACAGGTTCAGTTTCACCCTACATTTTCTCCCAATATCTTACTGCCTTCCTTCTCCTTACCTCCACTGCCCATTTTACTCCCTCTGTAACTCCTTTTCATCCTAAAATTGTGCTCCATCATTTCAGCTAGATTATATCCAATAATATTAATTCATATACTTCTTTGTTTATCTGCTCTCTCTGCCTCCCTAGTCCAGAGCACTGCTATGGAAACCACTAATACCTAGATTTCAGTGTTACCATGTAGATACGATTGCAGAGTCTAACGGGTCCACAGTTCAGCTGGAAAATCTGTTTACTTTTCCTTGGTTACATCCTTGTCTAATCACCTGGGCTTACACGTTTTTCTCAGATTTTAGCCACTCTTCTAAATCTTTCCAACCACTTTCCTGTACATTTGAGCATTTTTCTATTTTATTCAGGGAAAATAGAAACCACCTTATGGGATTTTTCACAAGATTCCTGTACTTCATTACCTTTCAAGGAAGAATTTATCTTCATCCACACATAATCCATACTGCTTCTTTCCATCCTCAAATCATAACTTGTCCCTTTACCAGCCCAAACTCATTCCTAGCCAAGTGCTCTAGATCTCAGGGTCTTCTGTCACAAGAGGAGAGAGGATAAGGACACAAAAAGTCAGTGCAGTAAACTTACTAGGAACAAGTATTTTCATTTTGAGATGGGGACAACAATGATTTTTGGCTGGTCTCCAAATCTGCGTGTAGTTCCCTGAATATGATAACATAGGAGAGGGAATCCATCAGCAGTTTTTGTTATCATGGCAGGGGAGGGATTAGGTAATGTGTAAAATAGTGTGCTACCCCTCAAGTCTTTATTTTAGACTCTCAAAAATCTTTTCTTCTCTAAAACCTTCTAATGACTCTTGACGACCCTTAGACCAATTTCAAACTTTGCATTTAGGGGTTTATTTCTATGCAATTCTTAGTCCCTAATCTGTTGCCCCACTCACATATATTTTCTCATTTGATTGTCTTTTTGATCCTGTGAAACAGAATTTCTTGGTTAATTTAATTTATTCTTACTTTAAACAGTTCCATCTATAACAGAATGAGTCCTTACAATGTACCTTGTTGATACTATTGACTTGTGAATGTGTAATGGGTGAGGAGCTCTAAGGCTTCTGAACTAATCCAATTGTTTATCTACAAAAACACCTGCAGCCAAAAAGAGAGATAACAAAATCACTGAGGAATCAAAACATGAGAGTTGAATCACAAAATCTTATTTTATTTTGATCTTCTACTCTTGGTATCTACCTTAGCACATCAATAAAAAGATAATTTTGTGTAGTAAAACAAAGGAGCTCATTATAAGGATATAAAAGCCAATGACATTAAAAGCTGCCTTAATGCTCAGCAGACTGAAACCAAATAATCCAGTATAATGAAATGATTAGGTTGGAGTCTTAATAGATTGTAATTGTTAGGAGAATAGTTTATAGCTAAAATATTTCCCTATCCATAAGGAAAGCAAGCACTGAAAACAATTTTAAGAAATAGAGAGACCTGAGTGCTAAAGGTCGAATAGTATTTCCTTTATTATTATTAGAGTATTAAATAAGAACAAATGAAATGAGTATTACTGAACTATTTTTCTATTTTAAGTGTTTTGTTATCACACACTGAAAGAAAAATTAATGTTTCAGATTCCTTTGGCAAACGAAGAGCCAGAGATAGTCACTTTGCAAATATCTTTATTGTCCATTACCTAAAATAGATTGTTTATGAGATAGCTAAAATGGCTCAAGTAACAAAAATAAATTATTAGGACATTAGCAAGTGTTAAGTAGACCAATCAAAAAGGAATGTAGGTAGGAATGAGCCAGCCATCTGAACATCCTGGCCTGGAGGAAATTGTCTAGCCTAGGGCACAAACTGGGCTGAAGGTAAAGAGAATTCACAAAACAAACAACTATTGCTCAAAGAGTGTTGGACATTCTCTGGAAAAATACACATCTAGTCTCAGTATCTGTTCAGCAAAGCAACTGCAACTCTACAGATAAGCACTGAGTTTCTGATTTTCTCTCTCTTATATTTGTACTTGTAGAGCACTGAGAGTAGGCAGGAGTTGTTGGCAGAAGTAGCTTAGGAACCCAGGGTAGAGACTCTGGTGTCAGCAAAACATGGCTCCCGATCCTGACAATGTCACTTCCTAACAGTGTCACCTTGGGCATATCATGTGTTTTTTCTGTTCTGTAATATGTAAACTGGTGATATAATAGTTCTTACTTCATAGGATTATTTTAAGGATGGAAATGATATAATGCATGCAAAGCACCTAGTATATTGTAATTAACTTTTACATAAATATTACCTGTTATTTTATTATGTATAGATAGAGAAGGACAAATAAAATACAAATCTTGCAGTGCTACATAGATACAGTATTTATTTCTCAATGATTTTGTTTCTGACTGCCTGATAAGATTTCTTGATTTCCCTTGTAACTTTCCACTAGCCTATTGGAACAATCCCATTAATGTACTGAACGTTCTCTCCATCCTTACCACCCCTTCAGGACAGCAATTGGCATGATTACTACTCCTACTGTTCCCTCTAGGCTTCCACTGTGACCCCTGGCATGGTGTCTGTTGACTTTTTAGGAAAAGGATTAACAGGTTTGGCATTCAGATCTGAATTTCTTAGATACCTCTTCTAGTTCAGTTCTTCCACCTTTCTGCCCTGTTCTCCATGGCAAGATCCAGTCCCAAGCCTTAGATTCCACACACTGGGACATTTTCTTCTCATTATCTAAATGTAGGCTGATCCAGTTGTATTGTAATACAATCTTAAAGGCTTTCAGTGGCAAACAAAGGACTTGAGACATGCTCCTTTGAATAGTGGGCATCACTTAAGATGTGCTAGCACAGAAATGAAATAAAACTCTAGCTGGCTGGTGTTGAATGGACTGGAAGCAAGACTGCCCATTAGAAAGCTGTTTAATAATCCAAGTGTAACTTTATGAGGATGAGAAACAGAAATGGAAAGGAGATGAACATCAAAGGAACTTCAAAATATCTTTGATGGAGTAATACTTTTGGGAAAAAAATCTTTTGGCTTTACCTTTATTCAATAGTCAGTGAATGTGTAGAGTAATAAAATGTACTAATAGAATGAAATTACTTCAAAAAAGAAAAAGCTAGTGGTTTTCTTTAAAGCCTTAGCTGCTACTTTCTTAGTTTTAATAAAGGGAACAGTTTCCTAAAGCAAAATTTTAGAATTGTTCATATCAACTGTCATATCAGCTTTATTTATTTATTTTTTTAGCTTTCAAAATCTACTCTGATAGCATACATTTCCATTTATATTTATAATGTTTTCAGAGCACATGGAAAAATGTCAGCCTGCAAGTTAGTCCTAGCAATCCCCATTATAGCACACTTTATGCAAAATTTCTAGTATATCAAATTAAATACAAATGAATACATTATATAAATATATACTTCCTAGGTGTTCAAGTTAGAGAGGTACAAATACGACTCCCCATCTGAGAGAGGAGAGGCATATAAATGTCCTTTTAAAGATATCTATCATTTAGACACATAATCTATGTTTTATTCATTTAAATTTAAAGGATCTGTTTTACTTCTTAGAAAATCTACTCTCCAATGTAGATATAGTACCATTAGGTAAACTGAATATAGCATATCTGTGCAAAGTTAGAAAAGTTAGTTCACTTACAAAGTTTTTAAATTATATTGTCCAACCCCTTTAAACAATCTTGTTTGGGTAGAGAAGAATTAGACAAAACTGGTTCAAACCTTGGCTGTGCCCAAATTGGCTGGGAAGTTTGTGTTGAATTCAATCCTGGTTTCCCATTTCTTGAGATACGGTTTCCCATTTCTCTAGCTAGATGGACACCTTATCCTGAACTCGATGGCTCTTTATCATGAGTCTTCTGCCCCTCCCCCAGCCTGATCACTGCCCACACTTAGCTCGCACCCCACCCTCTGCCCGTCTCTCTCTTTCGTTGTAGTTGTTGGTATCGTTTCAATGACACATAAAATGATAAAATGAGTAGTGAAAAGGGGTATTTTTAAAATTGATCTTACTTTTACCTTAGACACTTTGTTTCACTCTCTTCAATGTGGTAACTATCAACTATCATTATTTTGTCTCTTCCATAAATAGAACGAAAGTTTACACACTGGATTTCATTTTGCTTCTCTTGCTTTGTTCATGATTTGTACCACAAATTATCTACTCCATTGTTTATAAATACTGTTTAATATACCATTTTTTGATGCTTAGTAATTTGTTCATTTGACCTCAAATGAACATTTTGATCGTTTCCATTTTTATCATTATTACTAATAATACTAAAATCAACATATATTTGTACATTCATGTGATATTAGGTGGGTGAACTCTTGGATCTGTAATATCTCAGTGAGAGGTAAGAGAATGCATTTTGATAGAGTGTTCTACATCATTCTCTGAAGAAATGTTTTCTGTCCCTAATCTTCTGGAACTCTGGGTGCCACCCAAATTTTAATTTTTGCCAGTATGATAAATAAGAACATGATGTTCCTGTTCATAAGCACTTTAAAAATAAGTTGGAAGAGTGACAATAAATATATAGTTAAAATAAAATCATGTCAACCAAAAAGATGACAGAAATAGTGACAAGGGTGCTCGTGTGGCTGCAATAATCAGTAAAGTATCTGAGGAGGGGACATGTGAACAGAAACTGGAAGATATAAGGGTGCATGTTATGTGGATATCTGCAAGGAGCACATTTTAGCTGGAGGCAACAGTTAAGCCCAAGGCCCTGAGATAGGAGGGTGTTTAAGAAAACATCGAGTCCTGAGCTGGGAAAGGAGGGGCCAGGGCAAGTGTATTAGAAATTGACGTTAGCAGGAAGTTATGGATCAGATAATGAGAGCTGTGTCTTTTCAGAATATGAGCCTTTTGTCCGGGAAATACATTGCAGATTATTTTCCTACTTCATCTTTTGCCTCTTGACTTTGTTTTTGAACACTTTTTCTATACAGAAGTATTCCATTTTTACCTAGTCAGTCTTATCATTTTATTGTTTGTTTATGGCTTCAGGGATTTCATTCCAAGAATATTAAACACCCCTTCCCTTTTCTTTTACTACTTTCATGGTTCCACTATTTTATATTTAAATTTTTGCAACACCTGGGATACATTTTGGCATACAGTGTGAGATAAAATGTGTTTACATTTCCTCACATGGCTGACCAGTTGTACCAAGAATATATACATATATATTTTTCTTCCTTTTTAAAAAATATGTCACTGGATTCTCTTTTCAATTCAATTAAAATTCTTTTAATGCACCGTGACCAAGTTCTTGAACTACTGCAACATTCTATTATTTCTTACTATAAGACTGAATTGCTCAACACAACGTTCTTTTTTGGAGTTTTTCTACCTATTTCCACATGCTAATTTTTTAAGCGATCTTTACAACCACCATGTCTAGTTCAAAAATGATTGGTATTTTTTAGTGGATTGGCAATTTAACTGTATGTTTACTTTAAGAACAAGTTATCGGTTTTAATTATTAATTATACTGTGTTTCTACATTCAAATTTGTGCATTTAATTTTCCTTCTCTTTATAAATTATTTATTTTTTTCTCCTTAGTTTCACATTGTCGTATTTTGTCTACCTATTTGGATTTATTGAATTTTTTCTTGTTTGGTAATTTAAACTTTAAGGCTATGAAATAAATTTAAAGATGTATAAAGGGCAGTTTTCCTAAACATGGTCATCTGAACCTTCCATCAAGCAAATTCTGGCTCCCACATTCAGTGAGTACACTGTTTCATACCAGGCTCTGATTTTTCTAAGAGCTTTTTCTGGTTAATTCCTTCCAGAATTCACAAGTTTCAGTGTATACATCATTTTTCTCCTTGTTTTAGGAATTGTGGAAAGCATTTACTTTTTTCCACAGTTTTATTCAATGCAGACCACTGTTAATAGAGGCCTTTCATTTTTGTTAAGAAGAAACGATGATGGCACTAACTTATTTAATCACCATCACTATCCACATATGTTAAATATCTGCTGACCAGTCAATTCCAAAAATTTCAGTTTTAATCTATATAAAAAGTGCAAACTAAGAAATTTCTCAGAAGTTTATTATTTTTTTTAAAGCTTTATTTATTTTAGAGAGAGTGCATGCTTGTGGGTGCTTGAGCAGGGGGTGGGGCAGAGGCAGAAGAAGAGAATCTCAAGCAGACTCCCCACTGAGCACACAACCCAACTGGACTCAGATCCCAGAACCCTGAGATCATGACCTGTGCTGAAAACAAGTGTCAGCCGCTTAACTGACTGAGCCACGCAGGTGCCCCTCTCAGAATTTTAATAAAGCAAAATCCATGATATAATCAATGTTATATTTTGTCTTTTGATATCCACAAAAATGTGCTTCTTTTTTTTAACTTTTTACTCTGAAAAATTATAGATTCATGGAGAGTTACCAAAATAGTACAGAGAAGTCCCACGTGCCCTTTACTCAGCTGACTACTGGTTACACTGTATATAAAATGAATAAATTACTAAACTAGGAAATTTAATAATAATAGCAACAATAAAGATGATACCAAATGCTATTCTTCTATTATATTCTTTCCTCACTTCATGTGTCCCAAATGGTTTTATACCATTTTACTGTTCGGATTAATATAGGAAAACTGGTTGTTCTTCTGGACTTAATTTTTCAATAGACTTTCTTTATTGTTACTCTGTTTTCTTTTACATACCTCTACAAATATAAAATAGATCTTTTTTTTCTCTGGAGTGTAGAGCTTTTACACACATGATTTGATTTAATTTTAATTTATAGCCCAACATTTCAGGGGAAATAAGTATGTCCTACTCTCCTTCCCTCCCAAGTTCTATAACTGAAAGGCTTTTTTTTTTAATAGCAAACAATTATCCACCTATCTTGAATTGTGGAGATGGATAATATAGCAGTGTGATTTAAAAATTGATCTTAGCTCTACTCACCTGAGCATAAAAGAAAATATATGACCTGCTAAAGAGATATGGTAAGCCTGCAGCATATAGTACATCACTGCCGAAGCTAGAAAAGGCTCTTTAAGACCTTTATACTAGGGATGGAGTTTGCTATCTGCCGTATAATCCTAGTCAGACTTTTCCTTGACCTTGAAAAATACTAAAAGCATAATCAATGATCATCTAATAGCAGTTGCCCAGGCACCGTGTATGGTGTGTGCTTCCTGCTGAACCACAGATGATGTTTACCTCATCTGCAGAAGCCAATACTGTCAGACAGTCAGTAAACAAAGATTTATTTTTTCTGTCCGGAAATGCCACAGACTGTAAATACCAAACTGGTCACCTGTGGCTATTTCAGATTCCATTCACATTAAAAACATCATACTCGAACTATAGATGTGGTGTATTTATAAATCTGCAACCATTAATAGAAGTATGGTTTTTGAAAAAAAAATCACCTATGATATGACTTTCCAGTAGAGGCATTTAAGATCATACCCAAAACTGTGTAAAACTGCCAAAAAGGTGATTCTGAAGTGAAAATACCAACTTTTATGGTTCCAAAAGAGCCTTTTGAATCAATATGCAATGACCTTGCAGCAGGCTGAGCAGAATATTTATATGCCTATTAATGATTAAGATATGCACGGTATCATGGAATCAAACAAGGAGAAAAAGAAATCCAGAAAGGTTATCTGATCTAACTCTCCTCTTCCAGTTGGGTGATTGTGAAGCCCACAACACGGACGGCATGTTTATTGGTGGTAAATTCATTCATTTACTTAACAAACCTTACTGAATACCTGTTACTTACTAGGCACATCATTAGGTGCTGAGGATAAAGGGAGGACCTGTACCCTGCTCTCAGAGTTCATAATCTAGAAAAGAAAGCAGGACATAGGAGTAATCAGAGTCAAATTCTTTCTTCACTCTGGAAGAAATTTTTTTTTAAGTTTTTATTTATATATTTGAGAGAGAGAAAGAGAGAGCACAAGCAGGGGGAGTGGCAGGCAGAGGGAGAAACAGACTACCCACTGAGTGGAGAACCCAAAGCAGGACTCCATCCCAGGCCCCGGGGACCTTGACCTGAGCCAAAAGCAGCCGGTTAACTGAATGAGCCACCCAGGACCCCTGGAAGAAATGTTTCAAGTAGTGCTTATCTAAGTAGTTGTTATTTTATCCCGAGAAAACTGGATGTATTGCTCAACATTCACTACTATGGCAGAAAGAAGTAAACGAGGCTAGAGGTCAGGAAAAAGAAGCTTTCAAATCGCGAGCAAGTGGCACACTGCAAAACCATGAGAAGGAAGACAGGCTTCCATAAGCACTGTAAAGATCTGTCCAGTAGGAAAAGTACAACAAAAATGGCCAAAATTCTAGAGCTGCATTTATTGAAAACTTTGTATCGACAGTGCGAACTTTGCTAAATCACTGCCAGAAAGTGATAGTCACAAAATGAGAGGTTTGTTGTATACAAATTTTCTTAACTCATACATAACGTTAACCTTGAAAATGATTTTCAAGGTTGAGCAATGCTAAAGACCCAGAGACTATTGAGATGTACCCTCTTTCCAAAAGTAGTATTCTTCATAGCAACTGAGTAAGAAAAGGTGGTAACAGATGTGACTCCAGCCACTAGAGCTTTTCATAAAATCCACGATGGCTCTGGATACCTTAATAATAAAGCACTGGAAGATACATTTTTCTTATAAAGCTCTACAGTGTAAACAGAAATAACTGAATCTTCTGATAGACCATATATCATAATGAATAAGGTACCAGATCGTACTGGCTCCACTGCACTGGAAAAGTAAGAACATTTCAGTGAAATACTTTTTAAAAATAGAAAAATTCTTGCTTTATTTGCTCATTGAAAAATAAACGTATTGCTACTTAGTCTATACCAAGTAAGGAGGCAAGAGCAGAGGAAGGAAGAACATACTTCAGTGTCTTTACAAAGTTCCCCAGGGTTAAGGAGGAGATGGTATGTCAAGAGATGAATAAAGCATAGTGGGCATGTGGTATGGTAACTATATATCTAGAATACTCTGGAACAGTGAGAAAAAGATCAGTGCCTGATGGAGAGTATTGTGCTTAATGTTTATTCTTCTTTCTTTCACCTGCACCGCTATGAATTTAAAAGATCGCAAATAATACTTGCAGATTTGTGAATTACATTTATAAGTCTTATTTTATAAACATATTATACAAAAAAAGAAAATCTTCAAATCTTTTCCTCTCCATAGACTAACTATACCTCTAGGAAGTCTCATTGTTTGGGTTACATAGTATTTTAAAGCACTGCAAAACTCCTAGGATTTATTATGTCAAACACAAAGGAGAGCTACATCAGACTTTGTAAAATGCATGGCATTTACTCAGTTCCATTTTTACCTGTTTTCCTCTAGCTTTCTTCTCCCTGGCAAAGGAAGAAATTTAAGACACTAATAAAGATGGGCCTTATCTGCTGAATTTATAGTTCTGGTTGAAATCTTTCAGCACCATAGAACTCAAGAAGAACCATTATATATAAAAACTCTTCTCCAAATAATATTGCATTATCTGATACTGTATCTTATATACAGTATCATTAATCTCTATGTATTATAATCAGTGACTTCATAAAAATTAGTGCTGCAATAAAGATATATGCAGTGTGTATTTTTAAATGTCCTAACATATTTTATGAAATTTGGATCCTTGCAATGATGTGTTGTGAGTTCAGGGAGTGGCAGATTTTGTGGATTGTAGTTTTATAGTGTGGGGAACTAAGAATCAAGGGAATGAAGTAACTTGCTCAGGGATTACAATTATTTGGTACATAGGATAAAATTACATAACCCATTTTGGAGTGTTTTGTCAAGTTAGAAGTCCTCCAAACATGGGTCCAGATGTCCCATATCCTGAGTTATTCAGGATACATGTGACGAAGACATAGCCTGGAAACAATCCATTGTTTTTCTACTTCTATTCAGATAATTGACTTTGTCCTTACACCCTTAATATGGTAATTTACGCTGGTAGATTTTTAAGATTTTTTAAGCTAACCTTGTATTCCTGGAGAAAATTCAATTTAACCATGATGTACTTTTTATGTATCACTGGATTCAGTTAACTAATATGTATATTTGGTATTTTTGCATGGGATATTTTACACTATATTTATTAGATTTATACATCTATAATTTTTCTTTATGATAATAGGCTTGTCAGATTTTTATATCAAGATTATTATTATAAAAGTAGTATTTTCTGAAACTTAGAGTTTAAATATATATTTATATTGTATATATTTATAAAATACATAAATATATTATTTATATATATAAAGTATATATGAAATTTATTGATGAAACTATACATACATAAAGCTTCCTTTGGGAAAAGGTTTTTATTTATATATTCAATAACTGTAACAGATACAAGACTAGTCAGATTATCTGTTTGTTCTTGTATTAAATTCAATAATTTTTCTAGGAAATTATCCATTTCATCTAATTTGACAAATTTTTTATCATAAAGTTTCTCATGAAATTTCTCATGTTATTGCATTATTATCTTTTAATATCTATAATAGTTATAGAAATACCCTCTTTTAAGTTCACAATATTGATGTTTACATTTTCTCTTCTTTTTCATGCATCTTCTAAGTCATGCAACAGCTTTATTCTCTTCTTTTAGAGTCAATATGTTTTTAAAATTTTCTATATCATATTTTCCTTCGTTTTGAAATACCAGGACCTCGACACAAAGTGTCAAGTGCTAGCAGTTTACTTAGAAGATGAAGAAACTACCAGCATAGGAGTAGACAAGGGAAAAGAAGGTAGTCAGGAAAGTATATGTTATCCAGCTGTGAGTGATGCATATGAATTCCACTGGAAGCACTTTTGGGAACCAGTGTAAACACACTCCTTAGAGGTATTCCTGTCCCCTTCTCAAGGAGTGAAGGACATCTGTACAACCCATGCATAGACCCCCATCGCTTATTGGTAGAGAGCTTGTGAGAAATTGTTTTATGATTTTTTTCACAAGTATGTTATATTTCAAAACCTGTTTTCAAAAAGTTAATAGCAGGCATTGCCAAGTGGCAGATTATAAGATCACGATTTTCTAATTTTTTTATATAAAACCCCTGTTTTCTTGAATAAATATGCATTTTAGTAAAGATTATCAAGAGCACAATGCATAGCTCTTAAACCCATGGACGCAAGGATGATAGGTTAGTCTGTATGTTTGTTCATCCATATAAAAGCAAACCTAATACACATTACAACTTGCGTTCATCCATTTAGTTTTAGGTGTCCTTTGGAGATTTCAGGTCTCTTTTGTATATCCAGATGCATCAGGTGACTGAATGGCGATGTACGGTACGTTATAATGAACAGTACACAAGGGGCAGCTGTCATCTTCTGACTTTGCCCATTATGCTGTCAACATCCCCCCAAAGAAACATTACTGTCCCATAACTATGCAGCCATGGAACATGGTGTGCCAGATCCCAAATATCGCAGCTTCAATCAAGCAAGCCATCCAATAACTGTTGTCATTAGTGTAAGGGTTATTTATTCTATTTTTTCCCTTCTGTCAGAATTCTATGTGAATTATTTGGTGTTTTTGAGCCCATATTTGCTATTCCAGTGCACAGCTGGCTAGAATTTCCCCATTTCCTTCCTTAGAATCTTTTGCTTGTACATGCCTTATTGTCCTCCTTTCTTCACTGAGGTCACTATTAGAATGTGCATTGTTATAAGACTATAGCATTAGTTTTTTCTTGGGGGATTAGAATTAGGTTTGTCGATGAAGGCCATGAGGTTAGGATAAGATCATGGTCTCCCTGTGCCCTGAATTACTGAATATACGCTCGGCTCTGTTTTGCCTTCTCTCCAGTAGTTTTAAATACTGTTATTCAACTTTAGTATCTGACACAGAAGCACCCTTTTTGACTAGATTTCTTTTGAAAATGAAAATACTTGCAAAATACTAAGTTGCTAGTGGTATATTTCTAACATTTGTGTTCTGTGCAAAAGATTGAATTAAAAGCTTAGGTCAAACAGATCAGCATTATACTGAAATAGCATTGTCACCAGGAAAATTGACACATAAATACCACTTCTGATGTCTATGACCAACTTAAATAACAAGACAAATCTACTTGATATGGCGGTAATAGATATAAAAAAAAATCCAAATCCCTTAAGTTAGAGGAGTCATATTATACCATTTTTATGCTCTTGCCTTGCAGTTAAGAATACTTTTAAACAAGCTTTCATTTTAAGTGTTAGAAAGCAGTATGGAGATAGTTCTCCCAGGTGTCCCTCTCTTATACTAATTCTTTTTTTTTTTTAAGATTTTATTTATTTCTTTCACAGCGGGAGAGAGATCACAAGGAGGCAGAGAGGCAGGCAGAGAGAGAGAGGGGGAAGCAGGCTCCCTGCTGAGCAGACAGCCCGATGTGGGCCTCGATCCCAGGACCCTGAGATCATGACCTGAGCCGAAAGCAGAGGCTTTAGCCCACTGAGCCACCCAGGCGCCCTCTTATACTAATTCTTAAGTTAAGGTACATTTATTTATGTCTCCCATTCAAAGAATTTCCCATAAGATCTAACCACAAGTGTTTGTTGGCTTAATATATTTTTATTTAGTTTTTGTAGAAGCTTCACTCTTGCATTTCAAATGAATTTACTTTACACTTAGATGATCAAAGTCTGTGTGAACAAAACGCTAAAAACTATTAGTATTTATTGGTACTCCCTATTATTTGGTATTTCACAAAAGTTCTGTTAGGGATACAAGAAAGAATTGGTAAAAGTACACTGGGCTTGAAGAGCTGACATGTATTTGAAACTAAGACAGTTGTATGTGAATTTATTCAGAACTTTTTGCACTTAATATCTATGCTCAGCCACAATTTTCTGAGAGGTAAAGCAATAGCAAAGCACCTAGCACCTGGCCCCTGGTTATTTTGAAACAAAGATTTTACTATCAGGGGCCAGTGTAGTATAGATAAATTTATCAAGAGCACATTAGTGTAATTATTACAAAAATAAGTTTTACCTTTTTCATGCAGTTAAAATACTTTGACAGAGTTAATAAAATACATAGAATGTTTTTAATTACAACAGAGACTATAATTAACTTAGATTTTGAGTGGCTTTTTTTGAGTCTCTCCCCACAGGCTACCAAAAAAAACCTGATAAGTCTGGAGTAAAATTCCTAATAAATTATCAAAGTAATTAAAGGGCTAAAAACCACAAAATATTTATAAATGACCAAATGTGAACAGCTGGGAAAGGTAATACCAAGCCTCATAAAATATCATGTATACCAGGGCTAGAGTTGTCACTAATTTATTAAGTAAGATTGAATAGAGAGGAAAAGTATTCATAGGAAAAAGAGAACTGTGGTGTATATATTGTACATATTTTGAAAATGAAGGGAAAATCAATATGTGTCATGAAATATTTATTGAGTGGTGATCATGGCTCAGGCACAATAGAAGATAATGACACAAAGACTAAGGACATATGGTTTTTAACATCAAGGAGCTCAGAGTCTATAGAGGTGACTTCAGTAGTAAGTACTATGATAAGAAGATACACAGAGAACATAGCAATTCGAGCTCAGAGGAATAGGACTTGACCCAGCCTGAGGTAAGGTTATCAGAGAATGCCTCCAGGAAGAAATGACACATGAACTTTTTGAAATGTGAGTAGAAGGTGGTCCAGTGAAGAAGTAGGAGATAGGAAGAAGGTAATTCAAGCAGTTTTCAGTGTAAGCTCAGATACGGAGGAATGAAATAGCACAAGGCGTGTGGTATTTTCATGTTGCAGCTCAAGTGTGAAGCAGGGAGGGCCATGAAGAAAGGCCAAATATGCAGGCAGGGGTCAGTTCGTGGAAGATGTTTTATTCTAAACAAAGAGAATTGGATTTTATCTTGTAGACAATAAGGCTCCACTGAAGCTTTTTAGCAAATGAACTCCGTGGCCGAAGTTTCTTATTTGAATGATCACTTTGCCAATAGAGCTGGACAGGGGGAGGAAAAGTTAATTAGGAGGGCCATTTCAGTGGTTTGGGTGATAAATAAGTGCCTGACACAAAGAGAGCAGAGGTAGAAAATATATAGATTTAAGAAATATTTAGAAATTAGCAAAAGTATGGGGCTCCTGGGTGGCTCAGTCAGTTACACATCTGCCGTAGGCTCAGGTCATGATCCCGGGGTCCTGGGATGGAGCCCCACATCAAGCTCTCTCCTTAGCAGGGAGCCTGCTTCTCCCTCTCCCTCTGCCTGCCACTCCCCCTTTTTGTGCTCTCTCTCTCTCTCTCTCTGTCAAATAAGTAAATAAAAATTTTAAAAAAAGAAATTAGCATCATTAGGCATTGATTTGGGTGTGGGAAATGAGAGAATAAAAATAAGAAGTCAAAGGTATTTGCTAGGGGGAGAAATGTACATTTGGAGGTAACAGAGTTTTATTACTCTAGCTGTGGGCCTTGAAGAAGGGTTGTCGAGCAGTGTTTGGTGAGCTACCTTGGAAAATTCATCCCTGATAGAGCAAGAAATAATACCCACCTTTGAAGACTATTGTATTGCTGGAACAAGGTTTTCTTGATGCCAGGATGTTTAGGCCCTACTAAAATAATTTCTTGCACTAAAAAATAAGTACTTGATTCTGGAAGTTGACATTCTATCTTATTTTTGACATTCAGATATGGTTCAGGACAAGATAAACTTCCTGTAAGAAAGAACATTGATTGGTTTTGAAAAATAATGTAAAATAGTAGAACATTTTGTCCTGTTTTATTTTCTCTACCTTTGCCTGAGTATGACACATGTAAAGTTACTATATCCCAAGGGTCCATGATGAGAAATATCTACATGAATAGAGAGTAGGCTACTAAAATGTGAGGTGTTTGAGGGAGGGGATGTATCTTATGCATCCTGTATTCACAGCACCTCACATGGTGTCTAGTACCTAGTAGGAACATAAATAATGAGACCTAGATTTAATTGAATGACATCAAAATAAAGCTGTTTTACTAATTACTTTAATAGATTAAGCTCTGCAAAATGTGTTACAAAGCATTTTGGTGCAATATCTTGATGGTTGAAATCATTACTTGAATTGCTCATAAGTGGGTTGAGCAGGAAATTTTTTTCAAATAGCACCATATTACGAAGATAGGAGGAGAAACTCATAATACACTTTTTTATGTACTAGCCTAGAAGGACCACAGATGCTGGTTATCAAGGAGATAGATTCTCTGTTCTTTTCTCTCACAATTGTCTTAAGACTCAATGTTGCTTAATTCTATTCTTGTCGGTCACGATTGGCTTTCCCCTTAATGCAGTCCCTGACTCTTTTTACTCTTCAGTATTTATATATTCCTGCCCATCCTGCTAGATCTCATTTTACTACAAAACTGTTTTTGAAGCTCTGCAGAATGCAAACATACCTCAAGTAGGTTTTCTACAAGGAGGAAAATTAACATTTATAGTGTATCTGTTGTTTTACATAAATTTATTGAAAGTTCACATTATTATATAGGATGATACTTGGAGATATCAATACCAATATTCAGAGAGGTTAAGTAACTTCCCAACACCCCACGGATACAGGAGCACAGATGGAAAATCAGCATGGGTCTCCAGGCTTCAAAAGCCGTGGGCTTTCCACTGAACCATGTAGTCTAACAAATGCATATTTGAGGAACTTTCTTGCCTTCCATGTGTTCGGCTCTAAATAAATGGATCACCTTGGTACAATTTCCATGTTTTCAGCTTTAATTTCTCGAAAATGGCAGACTTCACCTGCTCAGTGCTTCATCTCCGTTTCACTTTCTCATATCCCTGAATACGGACATCACTAACCATTGTGTCATTCATTATACCTTCAATCATCCCTTCAACTTGGTTTACCTTCGGATCTCTCCTGGCTTTCGTGTCCACTCTCCTCCCAGCAGCATGCTCTTCTGACCTACCACCCTCAGACTGCCCTCATGGTGCTCGAGTCTCTTTTCCACATGGTGCCTTTACCTTCTTCCCGCTCCTGAGTTCCCTAGTGGGGCCCCTCTGCCCCCCTCCTACACACCAGCCATTCTGAAATGCACACAGCCTCACAAATGGACCAGGTTATTTTGTCCCACTGTGGTTTTGTTCATGGCTGCCTTCTTTACTTGGAGCTTTCCAGTCTGACCCTATGGAGAACTCCTGTCCATCGTTCAACATTGATCTCAAGTGAAAAGTCCCTTAACACATATCATGACACTTCCAGAGGATATAATACTATCCTCAAGCCACTGGTTAGAAGACACTGAAAAGCTTTGTTAAATATGAGATACATGTTAGGCAAAGCTTGAAACCAGAGATAAAATAAAAAGATACGGAAAAGACCTCTGCTTTTTCAAAAACATTGGTTTTTACTTTCATGCCACAGCCAATTAGGTAAGAGAGCTTTGTGGTGTTTCATGTTTTCTCTAGTCCATTAGATTATTTGATGGTTAGTGTTCATCTCTCTCAGTACCTCTGCTGACCTGATTCCAAATAAATTAGAGAAGATTAATTTTAGGATCTTTTTGTGCTTGTGTACCTTCCAGTACACACTGCTCTCTATTTGCTTTAATTTAATGAAAGTATCATCGTGTGAAGACAAATATGTAAAAATAAGCCTAATTCTTTCCTTTTTAAAGAAAAATGAAATAAAAATCCTGAAAATGCTCTGAGTATCTAGGAAGCTGTGGGTCTGAAGGCTCGAGATGCAATGCTGGCAGTGACGAGGGAGCTTCCTCCAGGCCCGCAGCTTCCTTTGAACTTCAAGCACCCAGCTGACACACTTGGTATCATTTTAGATGTAGCCGGGGTTCCTCTCGGTTTTAAATTCTGTTAAAAATCCTAGGCGAGGGTGATAAACTGGTTCCAATTTAGCTTCTTCTTTAAACAGAATCTAAGGCTAGAAATGAAGCCAGCCACACCTTTGAAGTGTTGTTGAACATGGCAACTGAGTGGGGGGTGGGAAGAAGCAGAGAGAGAGAGAGTTGAGAATTGAGCTGAGTTTAAAAAGAACCACAGGATCTGGGTTGCATTTGCTCAGCCTCTGGGTTGTTCAGGTAAAGGAGAAAATATCATTAAAAATAGTGGGGGACCAACAAAACAGTTTAAACAACATGTACCCTGGGATTTTCATGGCCAGGTGAAGCACTTTAGATTCAGCTCAGCTTCTACGTTGAAAATAGAAAGGTTCAGAAAGTATCTGTGCCTATGACTAATAAGGTTTTTAAAAGGATGTGATTGCCCAGGTTACTTCTGGTTTATCTTTTGAGGTACCTGACTAGCGACTAGATCTAAATGTCTGAGTGATTTTACCGTAACATCCAAAAGTTTCTAATGCATTCTCCATAAATACTTTCCCAACAATGTGAACGTTCTAATATTGTAAATTATTTCAGGAAGTTGAGACGTGGCATGTGCACCACTGTTTTTAAAATGGATGTATTTCTGGGAGGAATAATAGTCATCCTTTGACATGTTAGAATGACTTCATCAGAGATTAGAAAGCCCCGATTTGACAAGATGTTCAAAAGGACGAGGAAAGGGGGCAGGTAAGTTTTGATTTGTGGGGTGAGAGAAAGAAGATTGATGAGCTAAAGGATGATCTAGTAGTGCAGAATTTCATAGATAGAGCAGGAGAAATCAGGAAGGAGGACTGCAGAGGAGTGTGCGGATGTGTGAATTCCTGTGACTAATTGTGTGGTCATAAAGACTAAAAAGAGAGAGAATGGGAAAATGAAACAACAGCCCAAACAAATTACTTCTGACTCATGCAGAATTATTTGTGTTATGTGTCTGGGGACAGGGACTTTGTCATTGAACCCCTTAGGCTCTTGGTCTTCCCAAGCTGTAAAACCAGAGCATCAGGCTATTGGACTAGATGTTGTTTAAAGTACCTTTTGGATTATATATGTATGTTTATATATAGATTTTATGTAGAGAGATAATATATATTTAAATATTATAGATATATAATTTATTATCATAAATATGTATTTAAGTATAATCTTTAAAAAATAAATATATATTTAATCCAAAAGATACTTCAAGAATATAAATATATATTCATACATATTTGTAATATACATATTATATATTTATACACGCTCTATAAAATATACCTATTTACCATTTTATGTCTGTTTAGTAAGTTTTCAACAAAAGCCTCAGAAAGAAGACTGAATGAGAATCAGGAGTACTTTGTTCCATTCCCAGCTCTAATGGTAACTTGCTGAAGGACAACAGAGAAGTCATTTACCAGCTCTTGCCTTTAGTTTTCTCACCAGCAGAAGAATTAAGCCCACTCTCATTCCTGATCTATCATGAGTCTATACTTTCGGTAAATGGTTGAATTGTCCACATATCAACTATAAGAGGAACGGCTGGCTGTATTACCCTACGTCCTACAGATTTAAAAATGGTCCAACATGGTGTCCTGCCAGTCAGGCCCCTAGATTCATCTGACACTGCAATTATGCCCCTGCAGTTCTTCCCGCAGACCTACAGGAAATCATTTTGCTTCCCTTTTCATAGGGCCGATTCCTCACTCCATTTCTCTCAGACTGCAAAAGACTATGATGTCCCCAAGGCACTTCTTTCCTTCACCTTAAACCATGTACACTTTCTTTTCTTTTCTTTTTATACTTATGTCCCTAACATATGTTTTAAAAAATTATATCTAGAAATATTCCTTCTGCCCTCTTTTTTTCTGAGGGGAAACTTCATAAAAATTTCTCCTCCTCCATTACCAAACTAGCCAGTAAAGGACACTCTCTACAAAATTAGTGGCAATTCTTCTTGATGATATAGTGAGTGGATACACTGCACATAAAACACTTGACTATTCCAATGACTCTTATCTCAAGTGAATCATTTCTTTATCCAGGAACTTTCAGAGACGTGACTCCCCCACTCATTTTATCTTCTCCTGTTCTATACTAAGAAGACTCCCACTTCCAACAGGGAACAAATGATCAGAGTGCATAAAAGAATACCACCATTTATTCTTGTATTGTTTTATCTTTCTGTACCCCAAATTCAAAACCCTTCTATCAACAGGAGATATTAGTTTACTATGCTATATAACAAAAGACCACAAACTCAGTGGTTTGAAACAATACACGTTGATTACCTCACAGTTGTTACACACACGGCTTAGCTTGATACTCTGCCTCAGGGGGTCTTGTCAGGCTACCTTGAGGTATTGACTGGGGGTACAGTGTCATGAGTGACTAACAGGAAAGATATACTTCCATCCTCTCTCTAGTTGTTGGCAGGATTCATGCCGCTGTGCTTGTAGGAGTAAAGGTCCCTCTTCCCCCGCCCCCACCCCCACCTGTTGACCAGACTGTTCTCAGATACTAGAAGTTGCCTGCAGTTCCTTGAGGCATGACCCTCTCCATCGGCCCTCTTACAGCATGGTAGCTTACTCCTCCAAGCCTCATGATAAAAAGTCTCTGACCTCAAGGAACTCTCAGTCCCCCTTTTGAGAGCTTGCATTAAGTCATGCCTACCCAGAACAGTGTCCCTTTCAATTAATTCAAAATCAACTGATGTAGGACCTTAACTGTATCTGAAAAATTCCTTCCTTTTGCTATATTCTGTTGGCTAAAAGCTAGGCACAGTTCCTGTCCACACTCAAGGGAAGGGTGTTAGAAAAAAGTGTGGACACCAGGGGCTAGGAAATTGGGGCTTATTAGGGGTACCTTAAGGTTTATCTGCCATAAGAAGTATTTCCATTATCTTTGTATGTCAGATGTGTGCTCATTAGTTGACATAATGACAAATAGCTCTGTTGTTTTAAAAGGGGAAATAATTGTAATTATCTTATCCCATAAGAGATTAAACCTTGTGTGTGGGCTATGATAGGGAAATAGCAGTGATTTCTCCACCAGTCATGAGGCTTTGGAAGTAACTAAAGTGCATAACTGAAATAACTGGTAGCCTTTAAATATCATAGGTTTTTAAAAATCATTTTATTTATTTTTTTATCAATGATGAGTGTACTCTTCAATCCCCACCCCTATTTCCCCCATCCCCACACCCCCCTTCTCCTCCGATAACCATCAGTTTGTTCTCTATAGTTAAGCATCTGTTTCTTGGTTTCTCTCTCTTTCTTTTTTTCCTTTGCTCACTTGTTTTGTTTCTTAAATTCCACATATGAGTGAGATCGTATGGTATTTGTCTTTCTCTGACTGACTTACTCTGCTTAGCTCCATCTATGTTGTTGCAAATGACAAGATGTCATTCTTTTTTTATCAAGCTGAATAACATTCCCTTGTATATGTGTGAGTGACACACATATTCATATATATCACGTCTTTATCCATTCATCTATTGATGGACACTTGGGTTGCTTCCATAGTTTGACTATTGTAAGTAATACTGCAGTAAACATAGTGGTTCATATGTCTCCTTGAATCAGTGTTTATGTATTTGCGGGTAAATACCCAGTAGTGCGATTGTTGGATTGTAGGGTAGCTCTATTTTTTATTTTTTGAGGAGCCTCCATACTGTTTTCCACATTGGCTGCCCCAGCTTCCATTCCCCACCAGCAGTGCACAGTGTTCCTTTTTATCCACATCCTCAACAGCATCCTAAATATCATAGGTTTTTGGCCCATATTATGAATGCTTCATTTTATATAACATTTTTATCCTTCCAAGTGTCTTTATTAACTATGTTCATGGGATTACCATTGACAGTTTGTCTATATGTTAAGGGCAAGGGGAACAGTAATAGTTCATCACCACTTCAAAATTTAAATATATATAAAACCGCTGTGTATCTAAGTGTAATTATGTGTATAATCAGCTAGCTTCCTGTGTGCCAGGTGCAGTGTTAAAGACTTAGTGCATTAGAACATCAAAGCCACACCATAGCCATTCCAGCTAAGTAATGCTGGAACTAATTTTAAAGAGAGGGAAACTCATGCTTACATGAGTGTAGTAACTTGCCCATGGTCATACTGAGTCAAGAGATGGGTAGAATCTGAATTCAAGTTCAGGACTATCTGACTTTAGCTACCACCTACCTTCTTCATTATTACACTATAGTATTGGGAGGTGTGTCTTCTTGTCTCCATTTTTGAAGAAGGAAATTGAACTACTTGCCCAAGGTTGAAGTGTCTTTCCCACTTGCTTGTGGACTACTTCAAGGTGAGGACTCTGTCTTAGTCACATTTGCATCCTCATCCTGGCACATAATACTCAATATGTATAGAATGACCGGAGTTGACCGAGGTCTGGACTTCGATCCATCTCTTCTGCTTCTGAGATTTTTGCCTTTCTCCTTCCAGTCAGAGTCTTCCCAGATCTAGCCCTTAATGTAATAAAATGTCACCTTGAACAATCAGTAATTTATCCAGTGGATCCAGAATTCAAAATTTTTAATACACTTGCTTTGCTAGCATGTTAAAGGAATTGAGTTTTGGGAAGAGCTTTTTCTGGGTGAATAAACTATGTTTTGAGCACTTTAGTAACCACATTAACTCCTTGAGCCTGTGTGAATAGTACTTCAGCTGAGCAAATGGTGCCCCAGTGGCCTTTATTTTAATGAATTTCGCAAAGATGGTCGACTCACCTCATCTGGTAAGATCATTTGGTGAAATGACTTGAGCCACTCAGTGGGAGAATTGATAAAAATGCAAAGTGATTGAAATGTAAGAAAAACATTCTGAACTAAAGGAAATGACCTGCCATGAAGTTCAAGTTCTTCTCTAAGAAAATTCAGCTATTAATCTAAAATTGTTCTACACGTGACTAAGAACAAGCACTGAACTGTTGCTTTGGGCATGCCGTGTGGTTACCTTGAACATGAGATAAAGAATGGCCATTTTAGTTAGTAATTTTTTCTTAAGCATTCTCTGTTACAGCCGTGATAGCTCTTTCTTCTCAAGCAGAGAATTAAGGGATTCAATTTACTAGTAGTCAAAAGCAACATCCTAACATTAGATTTACAATGATAGACATTTTTTTTTATTAGCTTTCACATTCTAGCAGGCAGAGCTCGCAAGACGTTTTTTTTTTTCCCCAAACTTTCAACAAATCAAAAACATCCTCTTTCTTTTCAAGGTCCTGAAAGCAGGGCTCCCGGTCTTGTCAGAATCACAGCATGCATCTCGATTGCTGCCCACCACTGCCTGGAGCCCGAACGCAGGCCTGTGCTCCAATTTACAGTAAGATTAAAACTCTTTTAAACTAGTTTGTGCATCTTCACTGAAAATTATCTTTTTGTGCAATCTAACCTAAATTAGCCGATGTTTTCGTTCTTATTATATACATGAAGCCCTGCGGCATGTAAGCTTCCTTCAAATTACTGTTTGGCTACAAATAGGAACACTTTCACCTGCTCTTTGTAGTATTTTTCACTGGTTCCTTAAATGGAGTGTGCATTCTCAGTGCTAGCGAATAACATTCTGTGAAAATGAGGTGAGTCAGCATAATCGCATGCTACTTTATTGATGAGTAAGCCGAGGGAAAGAGAAGCAGTGACTTTCCCAATGTCAAACACATCGGCAGAATGACAGTTGGAAAACCCTGAGTCCATGAATCTCCATCCAGTTGCTCGAAGTGCTGAGCCACACTGCTTCTCTTTAACATCTGAGATGAATTATTTCCACACATCTCTGAATACTCCAGTAGTTGAATTAGAACCTGCTGTGTTTTCATGGGACACATTTTAACCTAATTGTGATGCCAGGTATGTTGATGTAACCTTCTCATTAAGAGAAACACTCCGTATTAACTGTCAAAACTTACCTTCTGTGGCAGTTTTCTAACTCTTAGAGCCATAAGTTTTAGAGCAGCCACACCAGGGGCTACCACATGGTGTGAGGGTAAGAGAAGGAAGAAAAGAGGTAAGAATATGGGAGGAAAAGTCATGTGTCTTCTCAAATCCTCCTAAGCAGAGAAGCTTATAAAACTTTAGACAGGAGAATGTCCTGTGGAATTGTGTCTGATGAAGCATTCCTGTGTGTAGGAAATATTTGAAAACTCCACATGCATACAGTGGTATAATATCTTTTACATTTTATGCTGACATCTTAAAACTTGTATATCATTTGTGTCGATCTAGAGACCATAGGGATCAAAGGAGAATTCAATCTGTAGGTTATAATGCAAATGGGAGATGTCATAAAGGAGGGTTTCTTTTGAAAATATACAACCTTCCTTTTAAATTTGCCCTAACAGATATTTGGATGATCTGTGCGAATTTTAAATTTGAGTAGCCAGTAGAAAATAACCCCCAAAACCCTCTGCATTTGAGGATCCAGCCAACTGTGGTTACAGAAATCGGTGTTATTGAAAGCAAACAGAGGTTATCTCTATAAATTAAAGACAGCATGCTGAAATCTGAGCTTTAAGATTGTAATCATCCGTTCGATCAGTTCATCAATACCCAAAGGAGTATTTATTGAGTCTCAGTATGGAACAAGGTGCCATTCTACGTTCTAGGGAACAGGCATAAGAAAGTATGCCACCCCTGAGTTCCGACCTTGTGGGGAGAGAGGGCAGAACATTGGGAAGGGGGGAAGACAGCACTTAGCAGGTAGTCCTTATAATAACTAGATGTTGTCTTCCTAATCAAGGATCATATATCAAGGCTCCTTCATGGAGCTTATAATGTAACACAAATCTTATAAACATACATATTGTTGCAACAAAGGCAGCAGAAACCAAATTAATGAGGATTGTGGGCCTGGATTTTTCTCCCTCAGCCGCCACAACCCCCTCCCCGCCCCCCCATTCCCTTCTCTTGCAATTACATTCTCTCTCTCTTCTGTTTTTTCCTACCCAGACCACTAGTTTAATTCCTTACATGCAGTATATGGTCAATGAACTGTTATTAAATACGTGAATAAATTAGTTAATATAAAAAAAAATCCCAAAGTATATATCCAGTCCCTCCTGATAAGCTAAAACTTTTCCAATACTTAACTAATTAGAATAATGTACTGCCTTTTTCACACAAGCTATCAGGAAGCTTACACTGGCATTTTGGTTCAATAGCTACAATTTGCCTAATAAGATTTTCTTTCAAGCTTTTTATTTTTCTCGCCCCATTTGCTTCTTGGCTTTTTTCTTTTTGTCTTATATTATATGATTTTAGCCATACTTTTCCTGTATTTTTTTTAAGTAAGCAGAATTAAACAACGTTCAGAACCAGACACATTCAAATCAATATTATTTAGGAAACACAGAGAGTAGAAAGGAAAAATATCGAATTAGTACATAGTGTTTAATCCCCAAGCATATTTTCTTTATCCTTGTCAGGAAATAAATTGCAAATTTTAGTTTTGCCATCAGCGGAGGGGACTAAAAGATATAAATAATTTGCTTATATATACGTTTTCTTTTCCTGATTATAAAAGCAAAAAAAAATCATCACTATGGAAAACATAATAAAAAAGGAAGAAAATACCTTTTTAATATGCCTGGTATGTTTTCTTTTGGCTCTGAAAAGAAAGAGATCCATATTTCAAACTTATAATAATAGTTTGAATCCAAATGATGTTTCACCATGATATATCACAAACCTTCTTAAAAGTCTATAAAACTTTTTAAAACACTACTTTAAGTGGCTGCACCTCAGCCTAGCTTACTGAAACCTCTCCTACCACTATCCACTTAAGTGGTTTTCTTTTTTTTAATTGTTTACTCCTAGGGCGATAAGTAATGTAGAGTGATCTCCCTGAATTTTGTGTGAATCTTGTATTTCCCTTGGACTTCTCCTGGAATTGTCGGGTCAACATATAGGGAGGTTTTTGAAGATGATATGCCAGATGAAATACCTTTTTACAAATCAATTGTTGTGCCATCACTCTCCTGTCCTAGAAACTGATTCCCATGTGTCAAAGCCTAAAGCCGACTGACCTCAGATATGATTGAACTCATGAAAAGAAATATGCTGCCACCATTATCTTTTTCTGGAGTTCTGTGCTTTCTTTAGGAAACCCCCAGAATGTGCCAGCCTTACTTTTTACAATAACATGTTGATAAGTCATATTTAGCAAAAGGTTAAATTAACATCTGCCAACACATACATTGGACTTTTTCACATGTATTCCACTGTGTGAGCTCCATTTATTGTATTCTCTATTTAGAAAGCTAAAGAATGTGAGCCTTTGTCCATGTTCAGTTTTGTACGACAGCATCATTTCTATACTGGCTCATACCCTTATTTAATTAAGAATGTCCCAAAGTGTCACCAACCCATTTATTTACTTGTTCAATTTTTTTTTTGGTCATTTAACAAATATTTATTTGCCTCCTAATTTGTACTGGGAACTTTTCTATGTACTGAGGATACAGCTATGAAAGAAAACCTTCGATTATATTAAAGTGTTTGGAGGTTTTATATAAAAAGCTACTCAAACAAGCAATTTAAAAATTAATTAGAGAACATAATAGATAATACCTTTTCAAGGATAATAAAAAGAATAGAATAATAGAAATAATAATAAAATTGGTGATTAAATATTACATCTCTTTGTGACTAACAAAGCCAGCAACAGTTCCATTTTGAAGCAAACGAGATTGTCTAAAGTCTGTAAAGTCTAACAGAAACCACCTAGGATCATGAGAATCATGGCATAGAGATAAAATATTATATTCACAAATGCCTCACTCAGGCTGTTAGTAAATAGACCATATAATGTTGAAAAGACCCATAATTTGAATTGGAAAATATAATGGGAAGATAATTGCCGCCCTCATTTTCATGATGATATGAACATCATGATCACCTCACTTCACCATATAGATATAATTTCATTTCTTCAGAATTTAGTTATTCTGGTCACTTAATCTAGGAAGGCATACCAAGAGATGTTATGAGGTAGATCTGTGGTAGACATGGGGATGGTGCCCTCTGGATCTCATTTTAAGAAAGAACTCACTGCCCAGCTACAAGGAGGGTGGTCAGGAGGTAGCATTCGGCTTTGCACTGCTTCAGGATCTGCCTCGATGACAAGACCACGTTGCTCAAGGCCAAGACCTTCCCAAGACAACTTGCCCCCAGTGACTGAAGGAGGGAAGAGTATTTCAACCAGGCATGAGATGCTTTCCAGAGCTTTCTGTGGTACTAAGTCTGCAATACAGTTTGACTTCCTCCTCTCACCAATCCTGCTTCCGAAGGGCCTTGATGGACTAGAATTGCATCACTAAGAAAAAATTGCAAGGACATCAAAGAGAGCACTACAAGGGATCAAATACAGCTTTCTGAATTTTATAAAAGTTTACAGGTTGAAATGCAGTCATTTCTATTGAATTTCATCAAATAGCACATGTAAAGCATTCATCTGAGTCCTGAACACGGGAAGTTATTTCCATCACTCAGTAAGTAATTTCTGGGTTATAGGCCCTGCCTGCAGTGGGTATTGAGGATGTAAAGATAAATTTCAGAACCGGCACAGAAGGAATGCATAGATGGATAACAAGAGTAAAGGGTAGCCAGAACACGTTAATTAAAACTTAATAGCAATAAATAAATACGTAAACAAACAAACAAGTAAATCACCAAATAGCAGAGAAAATGTGCGGGTGGATTTCATGTTCCCTAAGGTTTCAAGTCTGCGTTCAAGGATATAGCTGGAGAGCACCACCCAGCCGAAGTCAGAAAAGTTAATAAGAGCAATACGCGTTGGCCTCTCTGCAGCTTGCTGAGAACAGACTTCACAATTTCTTCAATTTGCGCAATTCTCTCTCCCACGAGAGTTGTTCTCTTCAAACAGAAGCACGTTACAAAATAATCATTTAAATAAGTCATTTTGGAGTCTTGCTGACACAGGAGAGGATTTGTGTACGTTTTCAAACTGTTCTTTTTTACTTTTGATAGGGACAAGATAATGGACCCGTATTGTGTCTTAACAAAGAAGCCTAAATCCATTCACAGGCATAAAATATGTGAATGTCGGATCCAGATGAGGCTTGAGGGTGTTTGGGGGAGTCTGTACATAGGCGAAGGTGTAGAACGTACAGCCCATGATCCAGGGCCAGCAATGTAAATTGCAGGGAAAGTTAAAATTTCCCATGTTCAAAAATGGTTAAGATTTTAACCAAAAATGGTTAAGACAGCAAAGGAGAATATTAAACCAAGTGCAGGGTCCTTCTGAGCCTGGACCTTTGCAAGGCCGCAGGTCACAAGCCTGGGAAGCTGGCATTGCCGCTTTCCGTCCCAGTCAGTGGTGGGAAAAGAACAAATATATTTTGTTACAGATGCTGTGATTTGGTACAGAATGAACATGAGCACTCACGAATATTTACTATGTGAATAAATACATACCTGCTGACTATAATTCATATTTTACCTGCCATACTGCCTAGTAGTGAGAGGGGGTCCCTTTGGATGCTGTCATCAGCCTCACAATGCCTGAGTTTTCCGTGAAACTTTAGACAAGGCTGGTGGCCCTTCAGTTTGCCTACTTTCAGTCTGCTCTGATCCTGCTTTTCTCCCTTTCCCATACCCCGATACTTTGGCCAGTTTATGAAAATACAAACGCTACAATAAAATAGAACCTTGAGCAACCTTAGCGTATAGAACAATATAGATGGAAACGTGAGATAAGACCAGAGAAAAGTTAAAATGCAGGCCTACAGTCTATATTAAGAGCCTGTGTAGTAAATAAACTAAGACACATACTTGACTGTGAGATTCCCCAAAAGCAAAACAAAGGCATGATTAGCTAAAAAAAAAAAATTCTCAGTGTTTATAGGAACAAGGTTGTGATATTCAGAAGAAGCAGGCCTTGTAGACTTGTAAGCAACCTGTTTTGCTTTCCTGTGGGACAGTTTCTTTCTCTTCCCTTGAATGGAATTTGGGGCAAATCTCATTAATGTTGAATCACTACCAGGTGATAAAAGGTCCTCCAGTCAGTCATTTAAATGTGTAATCTAGAAATTTAAATGCCTAAAGGAATTAATAAGTCAAAGGTGTAGCTACTCCCCTCACCAGTTGGTACAAGCCGTGGGCCAGCCCCACACAGTGGGAAAGAGGGCATGGTTGGCCTCCACGCTCTTTCTTCACCCGGTGTTTCTTTTTCTTTTCTTCGTTATGCTAATAATGGCCATCGATTCTTCCAGACAGGATGAGCCAGGAACTAGAACTCTCACTCTGTACCCTACTTTAGAGATCCTGTGTTGGCCGTCTTCTAGTTTTGCCCTGTCATATGGGACGGAGAGACTATCTAGATGGAGGAGAAAAACCTCTTCAGAACCAGGATACTGGTTCAGTATCCTCTAGCGTCACTCTGCTTGGAGTATCCAGGACCCTGTCATTCCTCATCAAGTGATGCCAAGTCTGGGTCCGTGGTCTGTGCAGGGCTCTTCCTTAGGGTTTGCGTTCCTGAGGTAGGGAAGCCTTCCTGGTGTGAGCATTCCTTAGATGGGGGGTGGTGGTGCCCAGGGGCTAACTGTCTGTGACAATATGGATGCAACTTAGACATTTGGTGTGGGTGATTATATCTGTGGGGTTTTCTGTGGTGCTGAAGGGAGCTGGAATATAAGGAGGAGGGAGATAGGCTGCAGGTGCTCCCAAGATGTCAGAAGGTCAACAGTATGCTATGCTGCTAATTTGCAGCAATAGACTAAAAGGGTGTCAAGAATTCTAAATTCAACTTTGGTCACTCAGACAGTTAGGAAGGTGTATTTTTCAGGTATATGAATAGATCACATTTTATTTAAGAGTTTGTTGCTTTGCTAACTCTTTAGACATATAATGTTACTTGGTCCCTCAAATATAAGAGGTGAGTCTGACCCCAAGATCAATTGGAGTGGGGATGCTGGAGAAAAGGGGAGAAGGACAAAAAATTTTATGCTTGACTAAGATTGTATGTAATCCTGTGTCAGGCTCTCTGAATTTTGTTTTTTAATACCACAGACAATTAGGAAAACAAGCAAAGAGCAAACATATTTTGATGGAGAATGATGTGGTTGCTTTTGTATTTAGATGCAGGAAAGGAGAGGAGGTATTCAGGTGTTTCAAAATGATGCATTTTCTTTAGGACTTTCTCTGGGTTCTCAGAACACTTGTATCACTGGGAAAAGGACAGAGATGATATGGTCAGTATTTTTATTCTTCCATTTTTTAAAAAAGATGTATTTATTTATTTGAGAGGAAGTGAGAGAGCAGGGGGGAGGAGCAAAGGGAGAGGGAGAGAGAGTCCCAAGCAGACTCCCTGCTAAGCTCAGAGCCCCCCATGGGGCTCCATCTCTTGACCCTGAGATCACGACCTGAGCTGAGACTGAGAGTCAGTTGATTAACCGACTGAGCCACCCCAGGTGCCCCTTATTCTTCCATTAAAGAAATATCTGGGTTATCTTAACCCTTGCCCCTTTACAGGATCTTCTTGGTCAGTTTCTAAGACTTTGAGACAGCCCCATACCAGCTCTCTGTTGGACGTGGTCTATATATGGTACACAGAAAACTTTCGTATGTGCTTTGCTCTGACAACATCTGGCCTAACATGACCATCTCTGTTATTCTACTATGAGAATAATTATCCTTCCAGTCTCATCCTTGAGACTTCCTAAGCTTGGTAGGACATCAATTGACTTTTGCTTCCATATTTCACAAGAAACATAATTTCTCTAGGAGGTCTCAGAAGAAATAAAACTTTTTTCCCCTGATACTTAGATTTAATAAGGTATTTATAACTACAGTCTTTTTATAAGGGATCTTACTTATGATAAATAATAGTAACACTGATAATGGCCATTCACATTTAACCAAATACTTGTAAAAGATCAAGTCAGAAGAAATTCTGAGGAGGCCAGATATGTAATCTAGAATATAAAAATGAGGGTTAATTTATCAGGGATGGTTCTGGGAAGTCAGTAAAATCCTGGGAATTTTTGGCAAATGTTGTATATAAATGTATATATGAATTTTTTTGAGGAAGATATCATTTGCTTATTATTTTTCTCATAAAGTCAATCACACAAAAATGGTTGAAAACATTGACTAAGAGGGTGACAGGATCACCATTGCTTATACCAATTATGAAACGTCATAATTCTCTTCAGATGAAATGATCATCAAAAAAATGGTTGAAAGATCAATAAAAGTCAGAATTGGTCAGAGCTAAATTTCTCCCTTTTTTTCTAAAGTGATTTTGTGCTTTTAATTCACTTGTGGGAGTGATTAAACTTTGAATGCTCAGATACTATGTGGAACTACGGGATCAGGATTTGCAGCATCCTGGGGATCTATTCTTTCTCTCTCCTTCTCTCTATCTCTCCCCTGTCTGTCGTCTCCCTCGGAAGTTTTCTAGTTGACTTTAATACATAAATAAGTTGAAGAAACCTTTTTTAAGAGCCCTGGTTCTCAATTGGCTAGGGCGAGTAAAAGGAAAAGCAACGCAATTCTCAAGATAATTGGAGAACTTTATCAAACTCTACGTATCAGTCCCCTTCTCTCCACCAAGACATGAAAATGGCACTCCAAGGAGATTGGTTAGGGGACAACAATAAAAGTCTAAATCAGAGATTATAGGGACATAAGTCAGGGCAATGAAAATGGGAAAGAAAACATATGGATTCAAGATTTTTATCCATAGTGTTATTAACCACAGAGATCAACATCTCATGATCCATAGTCTCCTATTATTTGACCGTCATACCAAAGATAATAGATTCTAACTACATAGAATATTTGAAAATGGACATTTACCTTGAGACAAGGGATATTTTGAATGGTGTCAAAAAATTTGTGAAATCCTGAACTTTTCCATTTTGAAATGTCTACTTAAAGACATAAATTTCTAGCCTCACACCTTAACTATATAAATTTTTGTTGTTTTATATTCTCATGACACCATTTTTCAGTATTTCTGAACACTTCACATACTTTAAAAATTTTTCTCTTTTTGTGCATTCAGATACTCCCATAAAGACATGATAGTTTTCCTATGAATGATTGTTGGTGTTTATACTCAGTGATGGTAATAGATGTGGTATAATTAACTTGACTGTATTTGAAGTCTAAAGTGGTACAGTGAGAATAATATTGGAAGCTCCTCCTTTGATTTCAATGACATTTCATTCACAGCCTCCCACTTGATGTCAGATTGAGGTCTCTCTGTTACAATAGCATCGATTCTACCAGTCATTGGAAGCCCATTCAGTGTCTGCAAAGTGTACAAAACCCCCCTTGAAAAAGCGACTTTGGAATTTCGCTCCATATGTCATGGACATCTATGCGGTCCTTTCAAACCAAGTTGTTTTGAACGGCATGTAAAAATCTGATTCATACAGAAGTATATGGAAGTATGGTGTTTGCTTCCTCATTGTTTTATCACACCGGAAAATACGCTCAAAATGAGCAATTGGAGGAATTGTGCAGATTCTCCTCAGCTGAGCAATTCACTTGCCAGCAGAAATAGAGGACTAGTCAGATGAAAAATGCATCCTGATAAAGGGGAAATTCCAGCAGTTCATTAGATGGACATTAAGTGCATATGACTGTTTCATAACAATATACACTCTGAAGTTCTACCAGGACTTTCTGCTTTTCCACCGGCAGCTGTGCTCATTCCCTGAGGACCTGATTTTTTTCCTAGTTGGAGGAGCAGGGGACATTGCATGATCTAAGATGCTGCTTCTTCCTTGGATCTCTATAAACACACATATTTGGCAGCCGCAGAGATACACAGCATGGTCCCTGCGTTGCTCTGCTTGTCCGGGGGGAGCGGTTGGCTTCACACAGAGAACGGGTTGCTCAGACTAACTTTTCCAAATGATAACCCTGAAATCCTAGAATGGGGGTGGACTGAACCAAGAAATCGTGGTTCTCTCTAGTTAAATATTTCATGCCTGATCTGTTGTAGCTCATTCTACGGGAAAAAAAGAAAATAAACTTTCTTTCTATGTCGAGCTTCTCTTATTTCTTGGAAAAGCATTTCAGGTCCTTGCTCCTCAGCTCGCAATATTTGAAATATGAATTCTGAATTTGTGGCTTATCAATAAAAACACATTGACTTTCACAGAGGTTGTCTGGTGAATTCCAGTACAGGAGTAGAAACATTTACTTACATTGTGTTCACAGCTGATAAACTGCAGTTGCTAACAGTTTGTTAATTAAATCTTAGTTAAGCTTTGTCCTTCCTGCTTAGAAACGGGAACTCTTAACATTTGAGGCTGCAATTTGCATGCATCAGTCAACACCAATGCTGAACAAAGTGCCTGTTTAGGTAATAAGATAAGGAGGTGCCCTCTCCACATTTCAGCTCTAACCGGCTCAGAGGCAACATTTCCCAAGATTCCCAGCTGCTGCTTGTTCAGGCAGCTCTGTGGTTTGCGCTGCATATTAATTTCTGTTCGACACGGGAATTCAATTTGTACTGTACATTTCATTTCTTCACAGATTTAGATTTATTTCATGTTCTCTGCTTTTAATTAACTCTCTGGCACAGCTGCTGGACAGGATAGAAAAACTCATTGCTCTCCCTGTGTTATGAGTACACCACCAATCATTTGCCACTTAGATGGTGGTGCAAGAGCTATCAGTTTCTATGGCAACCAGAGCCGTGGTGATTGATTCCTTGCCAGTATGGCATCACCACAGGGAGTGCGGCTTGTGATTTTTCTATGCTCACAACATCCATCTAATTAAAACAGGATTATGGAATCATCCCAGTGTATGTTCAACTACTACACTGCAATCCATTTATGTAAATGTCAACACTATTAAATACATTGGTCAGAGTGTTTATGAAGAAATATATGTCTTGGTCTTTGGTTTATGCCCTGGAAAGTGAGCACCCAACCACCTGGTTTTGGCTACCACATTCTCTTAAGTGGTAGCCTTCGATCCAGCCCAGTCTTTCTGCCCTGAAAATCGTAGGAAGCAAAACCGAATGACTACATTTCAGTTGGTACAATGCTAGCTGAGTCTAAAATGCTGTACTAAGACTGACTTGGAAATTGGTTAATTAATTTAGCGTGTATGAATTATTTATTCATCAAAAGCTCTTAATTCGCGTGATCGATTTTTCCTTCAGCGGCCTCCCTTGAGAACCAAATATCCTTCTGCTGTCACGATTTCCTTTCACGGAGCATTCCTCAAGTCCTCTAACGGTTACCTGGGGTTTGGGGAAGGCTCACCTATCAGGTGAGATGAGAGATGTAGTATTCACAGTTCTGCACGGAGGCTCCAGATGAAAAAGGCAGCTCAGGGATTTCACGAGGGGCTCAATGGGGAAGGCAAGCCCTGGAGAGAATTGTGAGATGTATATACACAGTAAAAAGGAAGGACGGAGGGTGACAGATCTGTTAGCAGTGTTGTTTTATACATCAGAGTTGTTACTGGATAAGGCTGACAAAATGCTCTGGTAACATGAAAAACGACAGTCAGTGCTACCTAATAGCTTCTTGTTCCACGCGTTTCATTTCCCAATGTGTTTGTATGCTATAGAAGCTTCTACTGTGACATGTGTAAGTTGGGGCTATATAGCGTGTGTGTTTGCTGTCAAAACTCTATTCATTATACAGATTTCCCCCCTTGCCTTCATGTATGTTATATGAAAAAAATGGCACATCCAGACGACACTTCGAAAGTATTAAGTTAAATATTAATTATTAGTACTATACTTTCCAAAAGTTTTATGACATTTCAAAGTTCTCATGAATTGACAGTAAAATTATTCCCAAAGCAGGAAATTCATAAAATGACAAAAGTATATAAAACATTTTGACTAGAGAAAGAAAAAGGATTCTAATATCAGCATAGCTATCCACAGAAATGTGATGATGGGTTGAGATACAAATTGATGGAAGTAGGAGTGCTTCACTGAAGGTAACTTTTAAAATACGTACTGTTCTGTGGTGTGATTGCAAGCGTGTGCAACCACACAGTGGGTGTGATTTGCGGTATTCCTTCGTCTTGGCCACACAGTTTATATTACGTGTGTATCTCTGCACTGGGCAAGAGTATAGGCAGAGTAGTGACCATATGTATTATTCATGGCTAATTCATTACTGTGAAGGTGATGAGCATCCATTTTAACTATGACCAGTAGCAGCATCATGCACCCTATCATAAGGTCTGCTGTACTTGGGAGATGTTTTTGGCATTACCAATGTTTCCTTGGGTCTAGAGGAAACTTTTATAAAAAAATATTTTTAGGGTTTCTTTTTGGAAGGGAAAATTTACATATTGCAAATCCAAAACATTTCAGGGTGACTTGGAGGTCTATTTTCTTCAAGTAATGTGATCAATAAATTAACCTCATCTTTAGCTAATTATTTTTTCTTATGTAAATGCAAAGAATGCAAAACTATGCTTTCCTTAAATTTTAAGGTGTTAAAATGGTGTGGTATGCAAGGGTATATCAGAAATTTGTACTGCTTAATTTGTATATAAATGCTGGATATCCTCACTGAAGGCTTGACTAATAAAATTAAAATTACACAAGCTAGAATGAGTAAAATTTTAAGCATATTATCTCTGTCTGCTTCTATAAGCACCCCGTCCTCAAAAATTATACTTCATTACAGTTTTTAAATAATCAATATCTGTTCTGTTCATATGTAGAAACTGACATTCTCTTGAGAAGTCACAAAGTTTATCTAAAGTACGATTGGACACGTTTCATGAAATCAAAGAAAAATTACGCAGAAAGATAAGAAAACATTAGAATAACCTTGAAAAATATATTAACTCTCTTTCTGAAAAGAATCATGGGCATTATTTAGATAC
Organism: Ailurus styani; assembly: GCA_002007465.1. Lineage (NCBI taxonomy): Eukaryota > Metazoa > Chordata > Mammalia > Carnivora > Ailuridae > Ailurus > Ailurus styani. The sequence continues at coordinate 1,247,529 of LNAC01000444.1, read as the reverse complement.
CTTTTATTCTGTGTATTTTTTATGGATCATGACATCTTTGATGGCATCCCTTGGTTTCTAAAAATGAAAATATGTACTACTTTAAAGGACTCTCTTTTCAGAGTTTATTTTTTCAGTTCCTTACAGCAAAAAGGGAGTAAGTGAAATACTGAGTCAAGGACTTGGTTATGCTGCATTCCAGATGGCTGGAGACGTATTTGACAGAGCAGGTGCCATGTTAATCTGACAGCATTTTTTTAGGTGTGTTTAGGTTGATGGAACCCAGAGAGTCATTACTCCACTATCCACATGCGAGGAACAGCTGGCCAACTCAAGATCTATCCTTGTGAGCGCACAAACTCTATTCAAGTTTTGATGGTCTAGAAAAAGTAAGAGATATGTTTTTCCCCTTTTCTTTCCAAGTGTAACAATTGAGTAAAAGGGAACAAAACATTCTTTGCTGTTGAAGTGACTATAGTCAATGCCAACTTCACTCCAAATGCAATTCAGTTGTATTAGACCAAAGGAAATGTTTCCAAACTAAACTTTTCCATTTGTTCTTTGGCCTTTCCTTATTCGATATATGGGAGTGTTTGGCTGGATGGACATAGAAATATGAGCCTGAGAATAGAATATTCCTTCAGTAGAATATTCCTTCAGAATAGGAATCTGCAAAAGGTAGGATGGGACATGTACAGATAGGAACTTGAGTTAAATAAGTAAATGGCAAATATATAGGTGGATAAACAATAGAAAATTAAAAGCACATAGAGACAAAGATGATAGATAGATGATAGATAGATGAACGAACATATGTGTATGATATAAAATGTCATTTTAGTATGACACTTCTAAAAATGTTAGACTCCCTCCCATACAGAAAAACAGGAAAGAATGGACTTGTAGGTTGTGTATGTGACTTGACTTGACCATAATTTGACCAAACACATAATAGTTACTGCTTTTTGGCTACTTACTGTGTTAGACACCATGTAAAACAGTTTTACAAAATTATCACATTTAACTGTTACAACATCCATGTGAGATAGATAATCTTTCTCCATTTTGCAGATGAGGAAACCGAGACTCAGGGAAGTAATACGTGCATGGTCACACAGATAGCCCATGGCAAGTAGGAATTTAAACTCAGAAGTGCTAAGTGCAAACTTGGGTTGTTTATTGTACTATAGCACATGAATGCCTAGTAAGTGGCCTGAAATATGACCTGGAAGCATTATAAAAGGCTTTGGAGGGGCGCCTGGGTGGCTTATTCAGTTAAGCATCCAACTCCTGGTTTCAGCTTAGGTCATGATCTCAGGGTTGTGAGATTGAGCCCCTGGTCGGGTTCTGTGTTCAGCACAGTCTGCTTAAGGATTCTCTCTCTCTCCCTCTGCCTCTCCCCACCTCTCTCTCACTCTTTCCAAAATAAATAAGTAAATCTTAAAACTAAAATAAAATAAAAGGCTTTGGAGGAAGTTAAGAGAGATCAACATGGTTCCAGAAACTCTACGACCTGACCTGAGAAAACTTAAATGTTTCTACATATCCCCTAAGCTTGCTAACTTGTGCTAAACCCTGAAGATAACTCATTCTTTTCAGTGTTGCCAAAGACTCTTGTCCCAGTGTGACTCCAGGGTCACAGAAGGATGGTGTTGGTCCTTTGGGTAGAATGCTGTCATCCAGATGAGACAGTCAAGGTCTAGAGATGAAGATAGCAACTTCTGAGGAAATAAGTGTCTTAGATAGTCACCTAATCCTCTTTCCAACCAGCTTAATTTGATCCAGGTGCATTTCTGTGTGGTTTTGTAGACTTCAGCTAAGAGTTATTTAAATTTGTGAGTGGTCAGAAACATGTAGTTATTTTAATTAGATATGAACATTTCACTTTTAGAACTTTCCAATGCTAGGAAGGGGGGAAATTACAGATGTGCCTAGCATTTAAACATTTTTAAAAGCATAGTAACTCAAGTAGTGTCTGGGAATCCCCTGGCCTTTGGAGATCTAGTTAAACTTGATGTGAATTAACATTACACAATCTTGTAAATTTTGTGAATTCTAGGAAATCACTTCTAATTTTTTTTTTCTCGCTTGGTGCTCTTGTTACCAGTATGCATTTGCTGCCTCTACTCTACCCTAAATCAATCTGGATGTAAATTCCAGCCTTGTCATCAATTCCCTCAAGGAAATTAATTTGATAATTTTACTGAAGGTTTCCTGCCCCCGGGCAATGTGACTTTGAATGTGTTGGTGTCACATAGCTTCCGGTCTTTCCCATCTCACTAATTCAAGCTCTCTTCCCCTCCTTCTAATTTCCTCCCCGCGTTGCTGTAGAAACAAGGAAATTGTTCCTCTCAGATAGCGAAACAACTGGGGTCCCAGTTTCTACCACACATTTAGACTGGTATTTCCCTTTCTTCAACAACTGGAGAAACTCTATTCCTCTCCTAAAAGAAATAAGAGTGACTAGAATGATTTCCATCTTATTCTCATGTTATTTTCTCTTATGTCTTATTTAAAGAGTATCAGTGAAAACTCTTGGATTTCCATTGGAATCTAAATCAATGAGTGTTGATTATATTATTGTTATTAGTAGTAGTCTAAATGAATAGTTGAAATTATGAATTTCTAGGTCTAAAACAAACTCTATTATGAAAAGACTTCAAATCATTGGGACCTTTCCTTCCTCAGATTTAGGCTCTGACTTCCCTTACCAAAATAATTTAGGGAAAAAAATAATACTGTGTCAAAAGCTTTATTTTTTTTATGAGAAAAGTGGGGACCTCTTGTGGTTATGTTTAACTTCATTATCAACACAGATGTACAAATACTGGTAAAGAATGAGGGGACCCACCTCTTAGACCAGATACACACCTTTGACAAAGTTGTTAAATAAATCCCAACACTCGAGAGTAGTGTTGGTTCATTTTTTAAAAGCTTCTACTAGCCAAAAGCTGTCTTGAATTTTTCTGCTCTAGAACCAAACCTAGTAAATAAGGGGAATTTAGTAAGTGATACGGTTTCCATGACCTGTCATTTGACCTCAAGTGATCAGCAAAAGAAAAACAGTTTCTAATTCAGTATTCTTAGCTGCCATCATTTTTTGAAATTTCTTTTCCTTATAATGCTAATTCATGATTATTCTTTTTAATTATCAAGTATAATATCAAGTAAATATCCCCCTTTTAAAAAATTTCAATGAGATGTAAGTCATTGAGAAGAATGGGAATGTTCCTCTTCCCCCCACTCTGTCAGTTTTTTCCCCATAGGTAATAGCTGTTGAAAGTTTGATGTAGATTTTTCTAGTTAATTTTTCTGTATATGCATAAGTTAAAAATTACAGGACAATATAATTCACATTTTGGACTTTGTTATTTAATAATATACTTTGGATTTTTTATATATCAATAATTTATTGATTTTATATATCACTTATTTTCTTTCATATTGAGAATGTATAATGTTTCAATGATTATCAGTATACCTAGTGTAGATAATGTCACTGTACATATACCTTCGTGTACATATGCAAATATTCCTTTATAATGGACTCCTAGGAGCACGTTTGCTGTATCAAAAGTAATGCACATTTTTAAATTTAATTGATACCACTGAATTGTGTTTAAAATGGGAAGGGCAAGATCACCAATTTAATATCTAACTTACCAATATAAAGATTTTTCTTTGCCTCAGGCTTCAATGTAGCTAGACATGCCACTGCATAATCTGATTATGTCTCTTTTTAAATTTTTGATACTTTGAGTTTTTTACACTGATTTTTATTTTTTTAATTTTACATTAAAATGTTATTTATCTTGATTTTAAGGTTTTTGGCAATATGTTCCTTAGTTTTGCTTATTTTTGAACTTTTTATAATTAATATCATACTGTGTAGTTTTCTGAGCCTAACTTCATTTTTCTCAATATATTATTAATGCTAATATAATACTAATATTTCTCCATTCACTACTCTAGTAATTTCATTGTGGGAATGAATATATCACAAATTATTTACTCATTTTTAATTAGCATTCAGTTTTTCCCAAAGTTTTTGCTGTTATGAACAAAGCCCTATTAACATTCTTATACACATCTCCTAATTATTAATGTCTTTTGAAGGTAAATGCCTATGAATTTCTGAGCTACAAGGTATGCATGTGGGAAGGCTCACATTTTCAAGATAATAACAAATTAGGGACATTGGCTCAGTCGGTTAAGCATCTGCCTTCAGCTCAGCTCATGACCCCAGCATCCTGGGATCGAGTCCCACATCAGGCTCCTTGCTCAGCGGGGAGCCTGCTTCTCTCTCTGCCTCTGCCTGCCACTCTGCCTGCTTGTGTGCTCTCTCTCTCTCTCTCTCTCTCTCTCTCTCTCTCTCTCTGACAAATAAATAAACAAAATCTTTTAAAAAAAGATAACAAATTATTTTGTAACATGATTGTACCTTAATGAACATAAAGTCTTAATTTTAATGTAGTTGTATATATTCTTTCATGGTTAGTACTTTCATTTTATCTAAGTTAAGGACTCCTCTACTGGTGGCATATTGCATTTTCCAAAGATGAACGCAAAAAGAAGTCTCATCCCACATATTTTTCTGTAATGTGATCTCATTCTTCTCCCATTGGGAAGTGAATATAATTCCTTTGACCTTTAATCTATGCTGCCTTGGCCTTGGCAACTTTCTGAGCAGAAGTGACCTTCCAGAATTTCTGTGGCTAGGACACAGAATGCGTGTCCTGGAATGTTCCCACTTGGAACACTTAACTTCCAGATCCCAACCACTGGACTCTGAGAAGCCCAAGCCACAAGAAAGCCATCTGTAGGTCTTTTAGGGAAATAGCTTCTACTGAGCCTCCTACCGAAGTCAGAATCAGTTGCTGTTCAGGTCAGTGAACCATCTTGGATGTCTTGCTAAGGGAAGGTTTCAGAAAACTCCAGCCCTTACAATATCTGTCCATCCATTATAACCACAATAGATCTCAATCGAGAACTACCCACCTGTAGAGATAATAATAAATTGCTGTTTTAAATCACTAAGTTTTAGACTAGTATGTTGTGTAGCAATAGATAATTGCACTATTACCAAAAAATGTTTTATATTCTTCTAAAAGTTAACATTTAAAATTTTTTTCAATATCCAAATCCTTAATCTACCTGCAGTTGATTTTTTGCATATGATGAACTTACACATCCAACTGTATGTCCTTCATAAGATTAATGATTGGAAACCAACTGTCTTGTAGAACTTATTTTTATTTTTAAATAGTCATTGTTTCCAGAATCTCTTAACTTCGTATGTGTTTGTAGCTTTATTTACTTTCAGATTTGTACAAAAATAAGTTTAACCCATGGCAGATTCCAGAGACTGTAATTTGTTGTACATAAAACTAAGGTTATCATTATTAGAGACTGGCATAAATTAAATTCTCAGTACATGTCATCTCTTTTGGTCCACAAAGAGTAGAAAAAGAAACTAACTTGTGAGAAAATGTGCTGGATTTGAATCTATACCTTATTACCCAATGCTTCTTTGAAATACAGTCTTGCATTTTCATGAAAAATTTAGAGGTGGAAATGTCTGTCTTAATGAGTCTAAGTGTGTTGCTTAATTCTTTTCTCTATATCATATGTGGTGTTTTTAATTCTATTTTTCAATTTTCAAAAATCATCAAACTAAACATATTCTGAAGAAATATTCCACTATAAAGAATAGCAATAATTTTAAAAAGATTATGATGCATATTTTTAAAAGCTGTGTACTTTTCTTCTGTACCCACAATAGCAAATAGCAAGCTTTTACTTCATTGGCAGTAATTTGATTTACAGTTATGCCTAATCTGTTTATGTATGTAAAGGTGTAATATGAAAAAATGATCTCTTCTTCAGGATCTCATAAACAAAAAGCTCTGGTGTATATAATCAAGTACTTGCTGGTGTATAATCCTTTAACTTCCTATTTAATGTGAAATTTAAGCTACTACACTTTTTTATAGACTTGATCTTTTTAGAGCCATTTTAGGTTTTTAGAAAAATTGGTCAAAAAATACAGTGAATTGGGCGCCTGGGTGGCTCAGTGGGTTAAAGCCTCTGCCTTCAGCTCAGGTCATGATCTCAGGGTCCCGCATTAGGCTCCCTGCTCGGCGGGGAGCCTGCTTCCTCCTCTCTCTCTGCCTGCCTCTCTGCCCACTTGTGATATCTGTCTGTCAAATAAATAAATAAAATCTTTAAAAAAAAATACAGTGAACTTACAAATATCCCCTCACCACTCCCCCAACACACAATTTCTCCTATTATTAGCGTCTTACATTAGTGTGGTACATATGCTAAAACTGACGAGGCAATATTGATCCATTATTATTAAAGAAAGTCCACAGTTTATATTTGGATTCGTTTTGTATCACATATCCTGTGGGTTTTGACAAACTTTTAATGACATGCATTCACCAATTAGAGTACCATGCAAATAATTTCACTGCCCTAAAAATCCTCTGTGCTCTATTTACTCATCTCCTTCTACCCAAACCACATGCAACCACTAATCTTTTTACTGTCTCCATCATTCTGCCTTTTCCAGAACATCATACAGTTGGAATTGTACAGTATGTGTCTTTTCAGAAGGGCTTCTTTCACTTAGCAATATGGATTTAAGCTTCCTGCACGTTTTTCAAAGCTTGATAACTCATTTCTTTATATCACTGAATACTATTCCACTGTATGGATATACCAGCTTGTTTATCCATTCCCTTTGAAGGATATCTTGGTTGCTTCAAAGTTGGGCAGTTCTGAACAAAGCTGCTCTAAACAGTAATGTGCAGCTTTTTGTGTGATCATACATTTTCAACTAATTTGGATAAACACCAATGAGTATAATTCCTGATCATATGGTAGGAGCTTTAGCTTTATAAGGAACTGCTGTTTAACTGCCATCCAAAATGGTTCTTTCCACTGCCATTGAATACAAGTTCCTGTTGCTCTAAATCCTTACCAGCATTTTCTTTTGTCAGTGTTTTGGATTTTAGACATTCTCATAGGTTTATAGAGGTGTATTGTTGGTATTTTATTTTGCCATTCCCTAATGACATTTGATCTTGAGTATCTTTTCATATGCATATTTGCCATCTGTGTATTTTTTTTAACTTTCATTGGCTTTATTTGACCCAATATGTCCAAAAATGATCGTGTCAGCATGTGATCAGTATAAATGATTATCAATAAGATATTTTACTTCCTTTTTGCATTCTAACTTCAAAATCCAGTGCGTATTTTGTTCTTATGGAACATGTGAATTTAGGTAGTGAGGGGCTGCGGGGGGCAGCGCAGGTCCACACTGGGGCTTCCTGGGCTCAGAACCTGGCATCACCACTCACCTGCTCTGTGGCCCCAGAGAGGTCTAAGTCTCGGCTTTCCCCTCCTGGAGCCCTGTTGAGGATCAGGAGATAACTTCACAGATGCCAGAGGACCCAGCATCTAGAACACTGTTGCCCCTCCAGCTGATTTTTTTTAAATTAACATATAAGGTGTTATTTGCTTCAGGGGTACAGGTCTGTGATTCGTCAGTCTTTTTCACACCACTCACCATAGCACATACCCACCTCAATGTCCATAACCCAGCCACCCTATCCCTCCCCCCCACCCCCCAGCAAACCTCATTTTGTTTCCTAAAATTAAGAGTCTCTTATGGTTTGTCTCTCTCCTGATCCCATCTTGTTTCATTTTTTACCTCCCTACCTCCCACGACCCCCACTCTGCCTCTCAAATTCCTCATATCAGAGAGATCATATGATAATCGTCTTTCTCCGATTGACTTATTTCGCTTAGCATAATATCCTCTAGTTTCATCCACATCATTGCAAACGGCAAGATTTCATTTTTGATGGCTTCATAGTATTCCATTGTATATATCTACCACATCTTCTTTAGCCATCTATTTTTTTGATGAGGTATCTGTTTAGATATTTTGCCCATTTTAGATCTTTTGCCAATTTGTTAACTACTTGTTTGCTTTTTTGTTGCTAAAATTATGAGTTCTTTGTATGTTTTGGATACCAATCCTTTATCAGGTATGTGTTTGGCAAACAGTTTCTCCCAGTCTGTGAATTGTGCTTTCATTCTCCTAACAGCATTTTTTCATAGAGCAAAAATTTTCAATTGTTATGAAGTCCAAACTATAAATTTTTTTCTTTCATTAAATCATGCTTTTGGGGTTTTATCTAAAAACTCATCAATTTAAAGTCATCTAGATTTCTTCTATTTTATCTTCTAAGAGTTTTATAGTTTCGTGTTGCATATTTAGATCTATGATTCACTTTGAATTAACTTTTATGAAATGTGTAAAATCTGTCTAAATTCTTTTTTGCATGTGGAAGTCCAGCTGTTTCAATCAGTCGTTGAAAAGACCGTCCTTTCTCCATCAAATTTCCTTTGCTCCTTTGTTATTGATCAGTTGACTATATTTGGGTGTGTCAATTTCTAGGCCTTCTATTCTGTTCCATCCATTCTTTGTATATTCTTTCACCAATGTCATACTCTCTTGATTATTGTTGTTATAAAGTAAGCCTTGAAGTTGGAATAATGTCAGTCTTTTAACTTTGTTCTTGACCTTCAATATTTTGCAAACTGTTCTAAGTTGTTTGTCTTTCCATATGAACTTCAGAAACAGTTTGTCAATATCCATAAGTTAACTTGCTGGGATTCAAATTAACAGTGCACTGAAAGTATAGATCAAGTTGGGAAAAACAAATATCTTAACAGTATTGAGTCTTTATATCCATGTGTACAGAATCTCTCCATTTATTTAGATCTTTTTTATTTCTTTCATCAGAATTTCATCATTTTCCTCATGTAGAAATCTGTAAATATTTTATTAGATTTATACCTCAACATTTCACGTTTTTGATGCCAAAGGTATTGTATTTTTAATTTCAAATTCCAATTTTTTCCTGCTGTTACATAAGAAAGCAATTGTCTTCATAAATTAACTCTGTACCTTGCAGACTTGCTGTAATCAGTTACTAGTTTTTTTTTGTTTTTTTTTTTTTTTANATTTCTTTCATCAGAATTTCATCATTTTCCTCATGTAGAAATCTGTAAATATTTTATTAGATTTATACCTCAACATTTCACGTTTTTGATGCCAAAGGTATTGTATTTTTAATTTCAAATTCCAATTTTTTCCTGCTGTTACATAAGAAAGCAATTGTCTTCATAAATTAACTCTGTACCTTGCAGACTTGCTGTAATCAGTTACTAGTTTTAAGAGCTTTTTGATGTTGATTCTTTGGGATTTTCTACAGAGAAATCATGTCACGTAAATAAAGACAGTTTTATTACTTCCATCGCAACCTGTGTTTTGTTTCTTTTTCTTGTCTTATTGTATTAGCTAGAGTTTACAGTACAGTGTTGAAAAGCAGTGATTTAAGAGACATCCTTGGCTTGACCCTGATTTTAGCAAGAAAGCATTTAGTTTCTCACTATTAAGTATAGTGCTACCTATAGGTGATTTACACATATTCTTTGTAAATTTGAGGAGGTTCCCCTCTTTTCCAGTTTGCTGAGAGTTTTTGTCATGAATGGGTGTTAAATTTTGTCAAATGCTTCTCTCCAACTGTTGATATGCTCAGGTGACTTTCCTTCTTTAGTCTGTTTGTTTAATTGATTACATGAATTGCCTTTTAAATGTTTAACAAGCCTTACATGTCTGGGATAAATCCCACTTGTTTGTGGTGTATAATTATTTTTATACATTGTTGGATTTAATTTGCTAACATTTTGCTGAGGATTTTTGCATCTATGTTTATGAAAGATATTAGTCTATAGTGTTATTTTAATGTGTTTTTCTGATATTGATATGAGAGTAAAGCTGGCCTCAGAATGAATTAGGAAGTTTCCCTTCTGGTTCTGTTTTCCAAAAGAGACTATAGAGACTTGGTATAATTTCTTCCTTAAATATTCAGTAGAATTCACCACTGAACCCATTTGGGCATGGTGCTTTGGTAGGTGTAGAAGGTTGTTAAGTATTAATTCAATTTCCTTATAAGATATAAGACAATTTAGGTTGTCTATTTATCCTTGTATGAAAGATTGTATCTTTCAAGGAGTTGGTCCATTTAATCTAGGTTATCAAATGTTGGGGCACAGAGTTGTTCATAATATTCCTTTATTACCCTTATTATCCATGTTATTTGAGAGATAAATTAAGAATAAAAATGTAAAGGATTATATTTTATCTTCAGGTATTTCTTTCCTAGTGCTCTTCTTTTCTTTATGTAGATCTGAGTTTTTGACCTATAGGATTTTCCTTCTCTCTGAAGACCTTTAACATTTCTTACTGGTAACAAGTTCCCTCAATTTTTGTTTGAGAAATTCTTTATTTTCTTTTACTTTTGAAGGGTAATTTCACTGGATATAGAATTCTAGATTGGTACTTTAAATATTTTACTTCACTTTATTCTTGTGTACATGGTTTCTGAAGAGAAGTCTAATAGAATTTTTATCCATGCTTCTCTATATTACATATATTTTCCTGTCCCTGACTTCTTTCAAAATTTTCTTAGTCATTGATTTTCTGTGGTTTGAATATTATAAAGCTAAGTATAGATGTTTTGGATATTTATCCGGCTTGGTGTTTACTGAGCTTCCCAGATTTTTAGTGTGGTGCCTATCATAAATTTGGAAAATGTTCTAAAATTATTACTTCAAACATTTCTTTTGTTCCTTTCTCTTTCTTCTACTTCTGGATTTTCGTTAACATATGTTGTACATTTTGTGGTTGTCCTATGAATCTTGGATATTTAATTCAATTTCTTTCATCCTTTTTTTTATTTTTTGCATTTCAGTTATAGATGTTTCTATTGACATTTCTTCAAGCTCACTGATTGTTTTCTCAATCATACCAAGTCTATTGATGAGCTTATCAGATTTCTGTTACGCCGTTTTTGATTTCTACCATTTCCTTTGATTTTCTTAGAGTTTTCATCTCTCTGCTTACATTATGCATGTTCTTTTGTGTTGTTTACTTACTCTGTTAGAGCCCTTTCCTTATATCAATCATAGTTGTTTTAAATTCCCAGTCTGAGAATTCCAAAATTTCTGTCTTACCTGAATCTGGTTCTGATTAGTTTGTCTTTTCAGACTGTACACTTTGTCTTTTCAATTTGTGCCTTGTTAATTTTTTGCTGAAAGCCTGATATGATGTATCAAGTTAAAGGAACTAAGGTGAATAGGTCTTTAGTGTGACATTTCTGTGTTTATCTGACTAAGAATTAAGCTGTGTTCACTGTTTATTGTACTGTTGTCAGAGGGACTTCAGGGGTCCTTATTTTTATATCCACTGTTGTCTTTGGATTTTGCTAGACATTTCTTAAATGATGTCCTAGATGCTTAGTTTCTTCACTTGTATTTCCCTGTTATTATGCAAGAGCATCATTGAGGTGATGGTAAAGTATGGAAGAGGAGAAATGTTTTATAGTCTTATAACTGTCTCATTCTTTTAGTGAGTCTGTGTGCTTGGGCTGTCACCTTCCTAAGTGTGCCTCAGCTTTGTTTTATTTTATTTGCCCCAGTAAGTGAAACAAGAGGACCAGAGGTAGCTGGAGTTGGATATTTCCCTTCTCTACCTGGAAGACTAAAGGGTGCTAATATTATATATTTCCCTTCACATAGGTCAGTTAGGTTCTGGTAAGACCCCAGTTGCTTAGGGTTTGGTAAAATAGTTTCCTTTGTAGGCAGGCTTCATTAAGGAGTACATAATATTCTGGACTTATTTCAAAATGGCAAGTTTTGTCTTCTCCCTACTGGAAGTATAAGAGCATTTTCCACTGATCTTCACTGTGAAAACCTGGTAGGGCTCCTGAAAGCAAACTTCAGGAAAGTGTGGGAACCCCTATGACTAATCCTCCCTGGGATTTTAATTTTCAAGCTTGTTCACATAGAACTTCCAGCAATTCATTAATTGTAGTTTAAGTTTTCTTAACCCTGTACTGGCTCCAGATATGGTTTCTGTCCATGGAATGCTACTCTGGTAAGCTGTGATTCTCTGTCTGCCCATCTGTCTTATCGACATGGTGGGCAGCAGTTGGCCATGTGATCTCTATTCTCAATAAAGGATCTCGAAAGAGTTGTTGGTTTTCAGTTTACTCAGCTTTTTTCTCATTGTGAAGATGGAAGTGAGGCCTTCCAGGCTCTTTACATTCATACCAGAAAACAGAATATTTTTATATTCCTTAAAACTTTTTATTTTAAGATCTTGTAGGTTCACATGCAGTTGTAATATATAATGCAGAGATATCCTGAGAACTTTTTTTGCTGGCTTCCCTCAACAATAATATCTTGCCAAACTATAGTACAATTTTACTACTAGGATAGCGACATTAATACCATCTACTGATCTTGTTCAGATTTCGTCAGTTTTACTTCTAATGATTTGTATTTGTGGGGGGGGTATGTATTTAGTTCTATACAATTTTATCTCATGTGTACATTTGTGTGTCTACCACCCCAGCCAAGATGAAGAATAGTACTTCTAATACCACAAGAATCCCTCTTATTGTTCTTCAATAACCACATCTACTCTCTTCCCACCATATTCCATTTTATCCCCTGGAAACCACTAATTAGTTTCCATTTCTGTAGCTATTAAATTTTTTGATACATTAAATTTGTATTTTGTATACAAGTCCAATATTAGAATATTGATAAGCAAATTCTCCTTCTATGCCATAACTTATACATAGGAAAATGAAATTTCATTATATATATATTTTTTTCTGTGTAATATATGAATAGAAGGGACATCTAGTTCAAATTAGAATGCAATCTGACTACTCAGGTCTCCTGAGATATGATTCCTGAGTTGAAAGTCAGCTATGCCATTTGTTGTCATGGAATTCCTTCTCCTGTCAGTGAATATAGAATTCTAATGGTCAGAGAAGATAGTAGCTAATGTCAGAATGGTCTCTCCCTATGTGGTTAACAGTAGAATGCCCCTATTATATGTCTACCTCAAACAGGCGGCCACTTTCTCTCTTTAACAATGAATCAAGGTGAGAGTGCTTTCAGACAAGTGGCCCTGTAGCAGAAGCATTCAGAGAACGCCAGGTTAGAAATAGAATATGTTGGGAGCCTACACAGGACTAGTATTTTCTTTACTTTAATTCCAATTTATTAGTATCCATATAATTTAATATTACTACCTAAAATTATCACTTTGTAATTTCACATAAGATTGTGTTGTTCCTCCTCTGGTTTCTCTTAAATTATATACTTGTACTTGCTTATATATTATTAAAAGCTATTTTAATAGATTATCTTAATTGGAGACACTAAACTAGTTTTCTGCAGCTTTTTGCCAAGAAAACCTTAGTGATCTCATGCATGGATTAGTGCTGAATTGATCTTTGTATTGATTATCCATCTCACTCTTAAATTATGCAAAGCTTCAATTAAAACATAAAAATAAAATGTGAAAGCTGGGAAGATTCGGGTCTTTCAAAATATGCAGATCAGATGAATACACTTTATTTAGGACATCTCTCCTTTTTGCATCTGTATTTTGAACATATCCGGTTATACGTTCCAAGAATAGGCATAGATATTACAGAGAAAAATCTGCTTTTAAAATGTACTCAGTAACTATTCACTAATCCTTTCCTCAGAGAGCTTAGTCTGCTAAATATGATACAACATATTCTCTTGCATGCATTGATTGAATGCCAGAACAAGACTCCAAAGATAGCGTAATCTAAATACCCAAGGGTCCTGAAAGAGGAGATGATTTAATCGATATCTGTTACACAAAGGTTTAGCAAAAGGAAAAGTATCTGAACATTGTAATGTCAGTGTGGAGGGTTTAAGTTTGTACAGTTATATTGATTCCAAAAATATTATATCTATATCAATTTATCTCTCTACCTAGTGTCTTTTTATAATGCATATACTAGAGAAAGAGAGAGAAAAAGAATTCACACATACACCAAAATTGGATCAAATCCTATAATAAGGATAGGACAGTGCCACGAGTGGCTCTTTGTTTATAGGACATATTATCCTCAGGGGGGAAAAATGTCATTTCAAAACATAGGAATATGGCAAACCATTATGGCATGAATACAGCTGATATCTATTTACTTAGAAAAAGACGTCACTATCAAAATTCTCTGTGCATATTTGCTTTATGGAAAAGACTGAGTAACTGGTGAGGGTACTTTTTTATCTGATACTTCTCATCCCAGCTACAATGTTGGGGGAAATTTCCCTTTTGGGGACTCAGGTGAATCTACGTGGGCCAACTCACACAGGCATTTAAAATGAAAAATGAAGTCTGTGTAAAAGGTAAGCATGTGATGAGTCTCATATCCCCTGCCCTTATATGGGTGATAGAAATAATTACTTCCAGACATATCACTGCACTGGGCACAGTTGGCACACGGGAGTCAGCCAGGTGTTAGACGTGATAGGAAATGTGCCGCCTGATTAGACAGACTGGAGTCCAAGTGCAACGACATTCTCTCTTAAATGAGATGAGGGGCGGGAATTTAAAAATGCCATTTAATTTTTCATCTGTGGCCAACACATGCCAGTGTTTAAAGATGATTTTGTTAATCACATGGGACTATTCACTGCATGTGGTAATAAAAGGATAGAAAAATGTTTTTCTCAAACAAGGCAAACATGGTCCAACTCAGTTTCATTGCAATCAGTGCAGTTGAGGATTTTTTTTTCATTCTCTTGGTTAAGTTCCTCTTATAACTACATAAACATATTTTGCTTTGTTTTGTTTCTATTTGAGGCAAAAATCTTCTTTGCAGGCATACTAAGATTTTTATTTCACTGAGCCATTTTTATTGTGATAATTCAGTCCTACTCTTAGCCATATGGATACTCTGGAAACTTTATTACTCCTGAAGATACCCTGGAGTTTTTAGCCAAGAAGATGGAAACTTTATTCCAAAATATAGATCATATACATAAGATTGTTTAACTTACATTCTTATTCAGTTTTCAATCATTTACTGGTTTTTGATTCATGTCAATGTTAAGTATTCATTAATATTATGGTTAACATTTACTGTGACTTTATAATATAGCAAGCAGAGTGACAAAGCATTTCGTATGCATTGCCTCATCATTTAAATATGATAACTCTTTAAAATTAATGTTATTATTATGATCATTACTATTTGAAAGGGAGGAAGTCTTGTCCAGACAAGTTTCATAAACTACCCTAAACCATGTAGCATGTAAGTGAGGAACAGGACTTTTTCTGAAATTGAAGTCTGTAGTCTCAGTCATTCTGATGAAGGCATCAGTTTATTTTTTATTTCCTATATGTGATTCTCAAGGCCCTGTCAGGTAAAAATTATTTTCATAATAATAATGACTTTTTTGCCTATTAGACTATCACTTTTGCACAAAAAGTTCATTTATATGATTTCAGATTCCAACCTTTAAGAAATTACTAGTAATTATGTTTTGATAGAGTATTAAGGAGAAATATAAATATTCTTGATTATCTTAAGGGCTATTAGAATACTCCTCCCTTTTCCAACTATGTATCTATGTGAGGCCAGATTTTCTTAATACATTTCAACCAAGACAATATATCAGATTGAATACAGAAAACAGACATGACAATTCAGCTGTAGTCTATTAAGCCAGATATTTCAAAGGTCTGTAAAAATGTCACTCTTCCCTTTATTATTTTAATTGTTAGAGAAAATATAGTTAAATTTCATAAAGATGTTATTTACATTAACATGTAATGTATTTATTATTTTTTTTTAAGATTTATTTGTTTATTTTTAGAGAGAGTGAAAGAGTGAGCGAGCATCAGCGGGCGGAGGGGAAGGGCAGAGGGAGAGAATCTCAAGCAGACTCCCCGCTGAGCAAGGAGCCTGACAAGGGGCTCAATCCCACAACCCCTGAGATCATGACCTGAGCTGAAATCAAGAGTCAGATGCTTAACCAACTGAGCCACCCAGGCACCCCTACTATTGTTATTTTTTAAATGAATTAATAACTTGGGCGCCTGGGTGGCTCAGTGGGTTAAAGCCGCTGCCTTCGGCTCAGGTCATGATCCCAGGGTCCTGGGATCGAGGCCCGCGTCGGGCTCTCTGCTCAGCGGGGAGCCTGCTTCCTCCTCTCTCCTCTCTCTCTGCCTGCCTCTCTGCCTACTCGTAATCTCTCTGTGTCAAATGAATAAATAAAATCTTTAAAAAAAATGAATTAATAACTAAATATTTTTAGTGTATTTAGGTTTTAATTTTGAATACTTTAAATATTGATAGATGTAGCCAACATGAACAAAACTCTTAATAACTTATAAGAATATAAAGGGATTCTGACAAGGAAATTTTAGAACTACATCCCTAGCACATTCCCCAAAAGAAATACTGCTCCTACACTAGTTCCTACATAGTACTCAGCAAGTAAATACATCACTTTGTTCTTCCTTTTATTCATGTAGCCAAAGTCTAGCCTTCCCCAGAGATAATGTCATAATGCTGATAGCACAGTGACTTCCAGGTAGGGTGAATTTTCTTCATCAACCTAAGAATTTTGAACTGTATCTCGAAGAAAATTAAGAAACACTGGTGCTTTTCTAAATTAGGGAACAGCATAATTAGGGTTAAGTATTGAGAATGTTCTTTAAGTTATAGTGTGTAGTAGGATCAGTGGTCGAGGAGACCAATTGTGACGTCATTAGATTAGCAGAGGAAAGAAACAGCAAGAATGGGAAAGAAGAGTTGAAGCTATAAACAGTGACTGACACAAGACTGAGGCACTATAACTAGTTTCAGGATGAAGAAACACTTCAGTGTTAGAATGACATAACTTCGAAGCAGGTATCAAACTGATATGTAGGTCAGGGAGAAGGAGAAGATAGACTGCGCTGAGGTTTTGAGACATACTGCTCTATTTATCAAATTTTATTATCATACTTGCCATGAAAACTAGGATGATAAAAATTGAAGGTGCTTTGCAAATAGAAATGGAAAATAATTTTGTACATCGGGAACTTAATAAAATATCTTAAAAAATAAATATCACTGCTAACTATAAGAAAGTAAGTAGGGTGGTTTTCCCAACTACAATTTATGCTGCATTAGAAGAGAAGTATCTTCTGTATATTCACTGTTATATCCCTAGACACAAAGTACTTGGCATCTAGTAGATAGATGCTCAATAAATATTTAATGAATTAATGGTTCTGTTGGAGCAAGTAAACAGAGTGTGTTTAATCAAGAAAGAAGCTTAGAAATAGGGTAATTCAAATTGACCTTTTTTTTTGACAGATTAGATTCTGAAATCCCAAGCAGAATCTTCTATATCTGAAAGCCTGTGGTAAACAGAGCCCAGAACCCAAGACACCTGACTCCATGACCAGGGATGAAAAATTCCTTATTCTTAATGATTCCAGTTTTAGGGTAGATATAAACAGGACCCCTTTCAAAACAAAATAATATAATTTAGATTCCAGCTACAGCATAAAATCAATTTGTTTCACTTTGTACTTTTTTTAGAATCAGCAAACAGAACATAGCTACGCCCAAGGATTTGGAGCAGCTTGCAGGAGGAGGAGTCACAATTCTCCACCTAAGAACTGGGGCTGCAAATAGGTTTTTAAAAAACGGGGCTGAATTTTTTCCTGCTCCAGAACTATGTCAGATTCAGTGACTTTTTGTCTCTACTAAGTCATTTCATTGCTTTGAACAATTCCTTATTTGATAAACAGAGCCATTCAGAACTTCCACATTCAGTATCTTAGAATATTTTTCATTTTTTCCATAGAGGTTCTAAAAAAAAAGATGATCATGTAAGACACAGGTGGGTGAGTGAACTATTCTCTAATCAGTGCTATAATATGTTCCTCATGTTTTAGAGTAAGCAATTTAATAGAAAATACACTTCAAGGGGCCCCTAGGTAGCTTAGTAGGTTAACCATGGGTCACCTTTTTTTTTTTTTTAAAGATTTTATTTATTTATTTGAGAAATAGAGAGAGGACATTCTTATTTGAGAAATAGAGAGAGGCAGAGGGAGATGGAGAGGGAAAAGCAGATGCCCCCCACCCCACCCCCCCGCCTGCCGAGCACACACACCACCCCAAGCAAGAAGCCACATAGCGACTCTTGATTTTGGCTCAGGTCATGATCTCAGAGTCATGAGATCAAGCCCCACGCCGGGCTGCTGGATCAGCAAGGAGTCTGCTTGAGGTTCTTGCTCTCCCTCTCCCTCTGTCCCCACCCCAGCTTAAGTGCACACTCTCTCAAATAAATAAATAAATAAAATCTTTAAAAAATGCTTCAAGATAATAGTGTATTTATTTGTCTCTTAATTAAGAGTGAAGCATCCTAACCATCTTTTAAGCCTCAGTTGCTCATCGTTAACTTTGTTTTTTATTTCAAGAAAACTAGCTTGATTTTCCATTGATCAGTATATTTAAGATCTTGTGACTTGATCTGAGTTTGTTTGGCTCTGTGACAAATACCTTTAATAGTTTTCTTTTTAAATTTATGTTACCTTTACTCTTTCATAATCTTTGAACTACTCACTTTCAGTGAGATTAATAACTATCATTCTGTTCTACTTTTAAAATTCTATAAACCAGGAGAAAATGGGCCAATCATTGATCCAGCAACTCCATGAATAAAGTACATGTCTTTTCATCCAATCCCTTGAGCAATTAATTTTGATATTTTACTTCTTGGCTCTGGCATACTCATTTATGTCTCCAAAATATAAGATGTCTAGAATAGGACTTCTGTTATTCATGATTGTTTTACATACTAAACTTTTGTAAATATAATACATAATTTCAAAGCCTTATAAATGTAAATAAATCCTCTCTTTTATCCAGTGACTAGATCTTCTTTCTTATAAAAATGAGACATCATACTGCATGAAGATAATCTCCTGCACCCTAGATGGAAGCATTTTGTCATTCTTTACAGCGCTTAACTTCTGAATAAATTTGAAACATTATGATTTTTAAGCGATTATTTCATAATAACTTTAAGAGGTCTCTTTCAGTGTTCAGATATGTCAGATTCTCTCATTTTATCACATTTATTAAAGGGGGTAAAAGAAATATGGCTGATTTGAAGGACTGTATCACCTATTTTGTTTAGTAACCTTCATAAATATTTAGCTTATCTCTCTAGTGTAATAATCATGTGATCGATCCCACGCCTATTGGAATAAAGGGAAGGGAAGAGAACGGAGGGGAAGGGAAGGCGAGAGAAAGGAAGAAAGAGGGAAGAGAGAGGGAGGGAGGGAGAGAGGGAGCTGGTAGAGAGCAGGGGAAGAAAGGAGGAAGGAATTACATTAGTACAAAAACACTTAAGAAATTGATCTGTCTGGTTTGTTGTAATTGTATAAATTGGTGATACAAACTGGGAATTGAGAATTTTAAGATAACACTATAATAATCTTTGATTCCAATTAAAGTATATTTCAGACATAACTTCCCAAAGAAAAGAAGTGAGGAACAGAGAATTTTGTGAGAGGACATAGGTATGCAGGGATATAAGAGGATTACCAAACTAATAGGTTAGCAGAAAGATGCTGGCATGACATACACTGATTTCAGAAAACAAGTAAGAATTCCTTCAAGAAAACACTCATGGACAAAATGGTATCATGGTGATAAGACTCTAATAATATTTATACCATATTTTTTTGAACAGCCTTTGTGGCAGTTTCCCTTATTTAATGAGTTCTCTGTTCCCAGTGTAGGAGCTAGGTAACTCTTTGTCCCAGCTATTCTTGCCCTTAGTACATCGCATGTGAAGTAGATTTTGCCAACGAGGTAGAGTCAAAATAGACATTGACTTGAAAGGGATCAATGTGAAAAATCCATTCTGTTATAAGGGTGGCAGAGCATGGGAGAAAACAACTCAAGTTTTCAGAACCAGCAACGACAGATATTGTGCTATAAGTTTTGCCATATTTGGGTTCTTGTGCTCAGTGACCGCTGTGTAAGCTGCAGTGCCATTATATCTGAAATTTGTCAGGCAATGTAATATATGTGTACTCTTCCTGGTTGTATAATCTTGGATGATAATTCTCTGGTGCCATATTCCCAAAGAAATGGTAAAACATTTAACATCCCCTAATAATTTCATTTTGTATGTTTGTAAGTTGGAGAGGATCCTGTGGTTTAAGAGCTAAGATCTCTGAATGAAACAACAATCCCACCTTATTTAACACAAACCATGTGGAAAACTTCTGGTTTACCAATTCATGAACTAGTGCTACAAATTTTTATTCATTTCCTACTAATCTCTCTTTTCCCTCTTGTGTCAACAATGCCTGCGGCTCAATATTTTTCTCCCATACTCATCTTTCTCTGCACATTCCTACCATCCACACTAAAGAATTTTCTATTTTCAAACCTGAGATAGTTTGGGTGCAGTTGGGGTTGGAAAGCTCTTCTCTAAAGCCAGACAGTAGAGGGAAAGGCAATAGTCACTGACGTCCTTAAAGGAAAACAAGAAAACATGATAATTATTAGCTATTTCATTTAGAGACAAACACATTAGAAATTATATTGAACAAAGCAGCATTTATAGAATACAGCCAGGGAAATGAACACACACACACACACACACACACACACACGTGTGTGTGTGTGTGTGTGTGTGTATTCCCGATCTCAAAACAAAACAAACAAAAGGAACAGTAAACAGAAATCTAGTTAATGATAGACATGCTAATAGACTTAAGAGTAAAATGTTGTAGGAGAGGAAAAATTCTCTTCCACCCTCTTTGGGTCCCTGGCTGAGCCTAAGAATTAAGCTGACATAATACAGATTAACAGGAGAAAAACATACAAGTTTTATTGAACTGTTACATGTCCATGGGAGACCTCACAAGAGAATGAAGACCCCAAGAAGGAATCAGAGCAGAATGCTTTATGTCTTTTAGACAAATAAACAATATATATGTGAATAATTGACAAAACAAAGCTGTTGGGACCAAGGGTAGTAAATGGTGAAGAAGTAACAAGGATTGTTTATGCAACCTTCTCAGTCCTAAGTACCCTGTGGCTGGTGATAACATGCTGTGTCTCCTGGTACAGGAAGGATACACTTCACATGAGATATTTATCTCTGTTTTCAGGGAAGAAGGACAAGGGAGGAGAGGGTCAGAGCCATTCCTCCTTCTGCCTGCCATTTTCGTAAACTCCTTCAGCTTAAGATATTTAATATGCCAAGGTGCCACATTTGAGGATAGCATGCACTAAACCCCATCAATGACTACATATTACTTAAACATATTCATCAAAACTACATGACAAATATTGACAGAGGGATGAATTGAGAGATCTGTAAATGGAGAGCTTTTTAATAAAATAAACATTGCCAAAATTAATTATAGAATCTAGGGAGTAGGTATGTGAATATTGTACAATTCTTTCACTTTGTGAATGTTTGAAATTTTTAATAGTACCCTTTTGGGGAAGATGTCATTTACAAAGCAGTGAAAACAGCTCTGTAGTTAATAAAAATAAATGTCCACTTCTTCTTCATCCATTCATCTGTTGATGGACATCTAAGAAGTTGTGGCATATATATACAATGGAATACCATGAAGCAATCAAAAAAATGAAATCTTGCCATTTGCAGTGACATGGATGGAACTAGAGGGTATTATGCTGAGCGAAATAAGTCAATCAGAGAAAGACAATTATCATATGATCTCTTTGATATGAAGAATTTGAGAGGCAGGATGGGGGATTGGGAGGGAAAAAAATGAAACAAGATGGGATCAGGAGGGAGACAAACCACAAGAGACTCTTAATTTCAGGAAACAAACTGAGGGTTGCTGGGGGTGGTGGGGGAGGGATAGGGCGGCTGGGTTATGGACATTGGGGAGGGTATGTGTTATGGTGAGTGCTGTGAATTGTATAAGACAGATGAATCACAGACCTGTACCCCTGAAGCAAATAATACATGTTAATAAAAAAAAAATAAATGAATGAATATATGTCCAGCATCATGACCTCGATCTAATGAAGCAATAAAATTTTTACTTGATTTGGTTTTTCAATTTAAGACATTAGACAAATATATAAACATGTGATAGGAAAAAAAATAAATGTCTTAAAAAATTTAAATGACTAATCTTAATAGAGTATGATATCTGTTATTAGTTACCTTGTATATTGAACAATTCTTTGTTGTCATAGAATGTGTATTTTCTCCTTATACTAAAATAGTAAACTTATCTCTCTCAATTGGGAATCAGAATTAGAATCAAAGACTTCTTACATTTAAACTGTATTAAAAAACAAAATAAAACTGGCTTGAGCCTTAGAAGTCAAGACTAAATCTTTTCTTAAAGTTTAAAATAAAGTTTCTTAATTTTATACTTGAAAATTTAAAGTGACTTGTCTGGTGTCATTTGCCTGAGTGATAAAACAAGACAAGGACTCATGTTTTTTGACTTCTAACATAGTACTCTTTCTAATATAATACACTATTATTGAACAGCAACTTTAAAATTTGTGTTAAAAATCATATAAACCTCCATATAAAGCTTTTAATCATTACTGATTTATCAAATTTCTATTCTTTAATTAAAACCTAAATTCAGCAGGGCTCCTGGGTGGCTCAATCTGTTAAGCAGCTGCCTTCGGTTCAGGTCATGATCCCAGAGTTTTGGGATAGAGTCCCACATTGGGCTCTCCGTGCAGTAGAGAGCCTGTTTCTCCCTCTCCCTCGGCCTGCCGCTCTGCCTACTTGTGCTCTCTCTCTCTGTCAAATAAATAAATAAAATCTTTAAAAAAATTTAAAAAAAAACCTAAATTCAGGAACAAAAGATACCTAATTTGTTTCATTTTCTTATATCATTCTGTGAATATTATAAATTATTCTCATATTATTTTATAACATCAGGGTGCTAAAACAAGGCCTTTGGTTTCCAGTGAGATTGTTAGTGAACATAATAGCTACAGAAATACGGTCGACCCTTGAAGAACGTGGGGTTGGGGGCACCAACTGCTCTGTGCAATCGAAAATCCGCAAAAAGCTTTTGACTCCCCAAAAACTACTAATAGCTTACTATTGAATGGAAGCCTTATTGGTAACATAATCAGTTGATTAACACACATTTGTATATTATATGTATTGTATATTGTAATTTTAAAATACTTGTTAGAAAAAAGAAAATATTAAGAAAATCATAAGGAAAAGAAAATACATTTACTGTACTGTATTTATAAAAAAAAATCCACGTTTAAGTAGACCCATGCTATTCAAACCCATGTTGTTCAAGGGTCTACCTTCTCAAATGTGAAAAACGAATAAACAAAAAACAAAACAGCAACAACAAAAGAAATGTGGAAAACATTCTCTAATAGAGTTTTATATTCACATGATTTATAAGAGAAAAACACTTTAAAAGATGTTTTAAGACACAATGTAATTGCATTGCCACACAAAAAGGCATCTTAAAGATGCTATGATTTCACTCACAAGTGGAACTTAAGAAACAAAACAGATGAACATAGGGGAAGGGAAGGAAAAACAAAATAAGATAAAAACAGAGAGGGAGACAAATCATAAGACACTCTTTTTTAAATTTTTTAAAAAGATTTTATTTATTTATTTGACAGAGAGAGAGATCACAAGTAGGCGGAGAGGCAGGCAGAGAGAGAGGGGGAAGCAGGCTCCCTGCTGAGCAGAGAGCCCGGTGCGGTACTCTATCCCAGGATCCTGAGATCATGACCTGAGCCAAAGGCAGAGGCTTAACCCACTGAGCCACCCAGGCACCCCAAGACACTCTTAACTATAGGAAACAAACGGGGTCACTGGAGGGGAGGTAGGAAGGGTGATGGGCATTAAGGAGGGCACCTGATGTAATGAGTACTGGGTGTTATATGCAACTGATGAATCACTAAATTCTACCCCTGGAACTAATAATACACTATATGTTAAGTAAATTGAATGTAAATAAAAAATTTAAAAAAACAAAAAGATCTGGTAGGTCAGTTTTTAAACTGAACATCTTAATTGTTTTTCATTGTTTGAATGATAAATGAATGGGAAAATTACTTAACAACTCTTAACTCTCCTGATTTTCTCTTGTCTACCTGGCCAACAGAATGAAACATTAAGAGAAATTAATTCTTGCAAGTAAGGTCAGAGATTCTTGTTTATTTCTAGAAACGATTATTACTGGCAAATGATAAGTCTCCATTTTAAGTACTGAACACTATGTTCTCATACTTCACAACATTTTACTATAAAATTTTCCTGTAGAGATTACCTGAAAAATAGAAAAGTAAGAATTTATATAATCATTTTTTGTAGATCTCATAAACATATGAAAAAAATTTTGTAGTATCTCCTGAGAAAAAATAATTGAGTATATTCCATGTTCTTAAAGGATATTTTTCTTTCTCAGATTTCAGTGTGCAATAGAATTACTTAGGGTCATTTCAAAAGGCTTTTTAGCTAACTCCAGAATATTCTGATTCAGTGGAAAATAGTGCCTGAGATAATTCTGAAGCCAGAGATTCAAGGTATACAATTTGAGAATCATTGCTTTAAGAATCTCTTATCATTTTTAGAATTGAGGGTATAGAATCAATCGAATATTACCCTCACAGTCCATATGACTCCAACCGCAGTGATTCTAGAACATTCTGCTTTCATTGCAAATATGAGAAGAAAATTCTGTTGAAAATCAAGTGTCTGAAATCCAAGAGACTAAAAGCTCTGGATCACCTGTCATAGTCCTCAATCCCAACTCCAAAAATGCTATTGATGATCCTTGCCTGGCTGACTGGATTTGAGCTTTAGGTCATTATTTGCAGGCTGGATCATTGTGACTCTCTTCCTGCCTTCAAACTTTTCCATTAACTCTAGAATTAACCTTAACATGTACTTTAAAAAATACCTCCAATAGCCCTAACCCTTCCAACATTATCAGAGAGAGCTTATACTGTCATGAAGTATCACCATAAACAGGATTATGGAGCCATGCCCCTGAAAGCCTATTTACCAAGCAAGCTTGAGTGAGCAGAAGGAACAAAATCTAGCAGCCGTCATCAAGTCGAGCATTATAAAAATGCAAAGACAGCAGAAAAATAAATGACATCTTTTTAGTAACAGTTGTGGGAAGCAAGAGTTTAGGAAAAAGCTACCATCTATTCTCTGGGAAAGGAAAAAGAACACTTATTTCCTTAAAATAACAACAAATAGAAATCGTTCACTTATGAAATAAATAGGATCATCAGTGGAAACATTGGGTAATAAAACCAACCCTGATGAAATCTAGGTCAGTAAAACAGGTAGTAGACTCAAGGTATATGTGTCTGTATACACACTGTGTATGTATGCACACTGCCTGAAGAAGGACAAGATGATGGTAAAATACACTTAGAATTTAGAACCCAGTCTATGAGGTCAGCTAGACCATCAACTAGACCATATTTGGAGTTGTAGCGCTGCCATTTACAACAGTTAACCCTCAGGCAAGTTATTTAACGTCTCCAAGTCTCAAAATTTCTTTCTCAGTACAATGGAAATGATACCTACCTGATATGACTATTGAAAAAATGCAGATTAAAATTTACACAGTGTCCAAGTATCTGGTTCATGGAAATCTCAATAAATGATAGAAGATGACAAACAGGAGAAAACATTGATATTTACTATCAATTTAGGGTAAATTGCTAGAAAAGAAACAAAAAAGCAAAACAGTTTAAAAACCAATTAAATGACTTACCATTCTAAATTCTTTACATACATTAGCTCATAAAACAACCCATGAGACAAGTGCTATGTCATTTTTCAGATGAGAATATTGAGGCACAGAAGTAATCAGGACTTAGAGAAAGAACCACAACTGGATATTTTGGAAAGAGATTATAATTTTCTAGGCAAAATTAATAATTTATGGCTTTTAGGGAAAAATTTAGTGATATTCTACAATTCAAGAAAGCAATATTTAAATATCTAAGTACAAGAGAAGAAATACTTCGCCACCATTAAAAATAACAACAAAACATTATTTTCATGGCTGCTAAAATCAGAGTGGCTTTGGGAATCTGCATAACAAAAACTGTTGCAAATAATCAAGCTATAATTGTTCCAAAAAGTTGAAAAAGAGGCCATCCACTTCCAAACAGTTAAGAAGATACAGACATTCTGCGGAGAGCATCAGAATAACCCCAGGTATAAAATTCACTATTGGTATAATTTACAAAATCAAATTCTCATTAGAGAAAGAAACAAAAGTGATCAAAAAAATAAAAGATTTTTGATAAAAAATGATTAATATAAGCAGTCATCATATGGAGTCACCGAGTGTTGGCATTCAGGCAAGTCCTCATGAGCATATTCTCAAATTATTCTATCTGTTTCTGCATAGGTAGTAAACTCCATGATAGCAGTGAAATTCATTTATCTTTACTTCTCCTGGGAGAACGTAGACTAGTGCTCTCTTCTTGAAAATGTGTACTTAACCCACAGACCCTTTTGTAAACTGAACGTCCATTGTTATAGTCTCGTTTTCCACTTGTATTTTCTATACTTTGTGCAGTGAATGGTTAGGTGTTAATGGTGTGGTTCAAAGTCTAGGACCTACCAGAACTACTTCCCAATCCTTGAAAAGAATCAGTAGGCTATGGTTATGCTGCGGGGAAGACCCGGTAAGCTATGGGTGTGCTTTCATGGTATTTCTCAGGCACTCCAGAAGACTTCGTGACAGCCTGACTTACTTTTCAATGAAAATGCATCATCTCACATTATTTTGACATCCTTTACAAATACATAATTATCTTCTTTTCCACAAGGTTAAATTCCATTCAGGTAGACGACGATGTTGTCCCCACTTCAATGTGCAAATGATTTAGCATAGTAAGATTCATTATGCAGGACCCTTGGTATTTAGGGGTTCACATTTAACACAGTGTGTAGGAAGACCATGAGCTGGTGCAAAGATTAACTCTGACATAATAACTGTTTTTAGATCCACTGGGTAACAGTTTTCATTTTATTTATGAGCCTCATATTTTAAATTGACGTTCGCGCTGGGCAATGTGTGAAATTATTTGACTGTGACCAGACTTATTTATAAATTCAATGTGAAGACTGACACATTTCATATGCTGTTTGTATTTTGAGTATATTGCGAATGGTACAATTAAAATATCTGAGCTTAAAGAGTGAAGGGGAGAATACAGATCCAGTTAAGAAATAATGTTTGAGTGCACACATATTTAAAAAGTTATAAAAGGAAAAGAAGCAATATGAACTACTTATCTCCGTGCCTGAAAATATGCAGGAAGCAAAAATAAGACCCGCTAAGGCTGGCATATGAAAAGGACTTCATGAAATGTTAACTTAACACATTCGAAATCATATTATAATTAGTACCGGGTGAGCCATAAATGTTCCTAAAAACACCTAGAAGTTAATACGGTTTCTCTCTTTCCCTCTCCCTTTCTCCCTCTTGCTCGCTCACGTATTATCAAGTATGAAGGTCTTAAATGAAGATCGTGTTCCTCGAGAGTGTGCATCTTGTCAAATGGCAAAATATTACAACCTCAAATGAGTTTTCCTCAGGTATTTCAGCTCTGAGTGGACTCTGGAAAATAAGGGTCCCGGGTCTGGTTTGTGCATGGCTGCCTGCCGTTTACCCTGATCTCTTCCCTTTACCTGGCTAGCAACAGGGAAAGGACTGTATAGTCAAGGCGTTCTAACAGGTTCATCTTATTGATTCTGAGACAGTTAGGAAAGGAATGATACTCTAATTACTAGCAAGAAAAATTCTAACAAGGCACATTGAATTCGTTCCTTTTTTGTGACTTGAAATTTCTGACTCACGTTTAGCATAATTCATTTCCTTTTAGTGAAAGTGTCAGTACCATCCTTTTCAAAATATTCCTTTTTCAGAATTCCCCTCTGCATTCAGAAATGACATACAATAGCAATAATAGCAATAATTATAGTAATAACAATACCGTGTATTTAGTGATTCGGGATAGAGTGATTGACACTGAAGACAATTATTGCTAGCATATAGTAAAGAAAAACTGGTTTGTTGGTAGGTAGACACTTGGCAACTAGTGAAATGATGAAATCTGTTACCAAACACATAGCTCATTAGAATGAGGGAGTCTGTCGTACTGAGGGCGGCAGCAGAATACTGTAAACTCTTCATTTTCATGTATATATCATTTATCTCATAACAGGGTGCATAGTAGGCACTTAATCAATGTAATCAATGTAGTTCATTTTATCCATGGAGACTGCAGAGTAACTTTTCGGGAAAAGAAAAGTTGAGAAATCCTTGAGGAATGAAGGAAAATTTAATTTCTGGGGGGGAGAAAAGCTTTGAATCAGAAGCAAGAAAGGAAGTTAGAAACAAAGAATGTATCAAAAATCAGTCTAGGTTAAAGCAGCAGATTGAAAAGTCCGTTAGACAAATAAGAACCAAAGGATACCCATACCAGGAATGAAGCCATGAGTGCAAAGTCCAGTCACACAGTCAGAAATGTACTCTCAGCAGATGCTGAAAAACAAACAGAAAGAAAGAAGAAAGAAAGAAAGAAAGAAAGAAAGAAAGAAAGAAAGAAAGAAAGAAAGAAAAAGGAATATGAGAGGCTAGCACTAAAGTACCGTGACAAATGGTCCAAGTTGAGTCATTCCCGTTGAGTATTTAAATGAACCCTTTTAAGGAGGAATGACAAAAGCCGAGCTGAGGGTGGAGATGGGTATTAATAATAGATGTTAAAGATAACAACAGTATCCCTATCACTACTACAAATAAATAGCACCCATTCCACAAGAACCAAAGAAATCTAAAAGTTAACAATAGGGTGATAGAATTTACTATGATAATTTCTTTAGAGGGGGCGGAGAGCATGAGGAAGATAGAGAATGTTAAGCAGGCTCCATACCCAGTGTGGAGCCCGGCGTGGGCCTCCCTTTCATGACCCTGAGGTCATGACCTGAGCCGAAATCGAGTCTGTCACTTAACTGACTGACCCACCCAGAATTTGCTATTATAATTTTTAAATGTAAAGTTTACCTAATATATTTAGTTAAGTCCATAATTATTAGTGTACTGAATAAATTATATAAATTATAAGAAGCTTTAGGTTTCTCTCTTGTCTTGTTAATCCAATATCCATAATTACCATTAATTCAATCAGCTATCCCTGAAATATTTAGTCATAACAATTAGAATAATGTTTTTCTTACAAACACTCTAGATCATAACATCCAGTAGTTAGAATTCTTCAACTTCTGGTCATTCCCACCAGAAAGGGAAATGTCCCCCAAAATATGAACTCCAGTCCCCTCAAATGAAGGAAGTTGGGACAGAGGGAGACAAAAGGAAAGCAATAGTAAATAGAAATAAAATAGAAATAGCAAATTGAAAAATTATGAAGTGTGGTGAAGGGGGCTGACCTCTGTACATGTCCATCCCTTCTGACTATTCCACCAAAAGTAACAACATCGTCCCAAAACGTCACTCTGTCACCTTGAACAATCCCACTCCTTTTCCTCAGGCTGCGTACTACACCTAAAAAATACCATTAGCAAAAATATTCCAGCAACATAAACCATGTTATTAGTAAAGAATGAACTACCTATTATCCCTCAGGCATGCTCCCTGCGGGCATCATATGAACATGAATAAAAAAGTTCCTAGTTACAATGAGCTGACAGGAAAGCCAGAAAGATTATGACTGACTAATAGTCATTGTGGTTGTCATTGTCCTCGCACATTAAATATGCTAAGTTCCAAATATTTCAAAAAATTTTTTGACCAACTTTATCTCCATACAAAATTAAAGAACTTAATCTCCATTCTGTTTGTTGTTTCTTTCTTTTTCTTTTTGCTTGTTTCTCTTGCTTGGTTTTATTTTCACAGTAATAATCCCTTTCATCAAAACTGAAAAGATTGTTGCCCTGCGATTGTTTTCATTATTGTTTTATGTTATAAAGTGTATTCCCCATTCCTGCTCCTAATATGCTCACAGACCGATTCTCCTAAAAAATAACAGCTATGAATTCTGTATAAAATACAAAATAATCACAATCATTATAAGTACCTCCCTAGGGCTCTGGGGGGTGGGGGGAAAAGCCCACAGCAAATTATGGAAGGGGACCATAACGGAGCCAGTAACAATCCTAGAGTATGTTGCTCCCGTCCCTGTGGCTTTATCCTGAAGATAGCCCAGTTGCGGTGGGATGGCGAGAAAGGCATACACTACAGGTAGACTTAGACCTCTTTTTGAGTGAGTCTCTCCTAACCCCTTACCTACATATGTGCAGGACAAATTGAAAGCCACTTGCAATTGAGTCTTAAAGAATTGAACTGAGATCTGAGCCTCTGACCGCCAGAGATAAGATAGTCTGCATTTTGAGTCCAGTCAATTCAGGTATATATGGAAACAAAAACACGACTACATTTTGGGAAAATAGAATTGAGAAGATCTGTATCATAAATCACATCTCTGATAAAATACAAAAACTTGTGTGGCATAGTCAACAATAAGAAGGAAGGAAGCATTAAATCATACTACAGCATGGTGAACTTTCAAGCGTTATACTAGCGGAAAGAAGTACAATATAAAAGACTGTATTGCCTGACTCCATACCTAGAAAATTTCTATTTGTCGAAGAAGTCAATTAAATCGATACTTAATTGTGAAAATTGTATCAAGAAAGTTTATACATAGAATAGCTTATTCCATAGCAAGGGATAAATAAGGTGTTTCTGTAAATAAGCAATGACACTCGGCAAAAGGCATCAATCAGTCATTTTAAAATAAGAAGCTGAATCCTCTCCACTTCAAAAGTATGCACAATTATCACAAATTAAGATTTCTTAATATCAAAAATATATACATTAAAGTATTATTATACAATATATTCAATTAAATGCATCTAGCAGTTTGGGAAAATATGGCATTTAATTGTCTCATTTCACTATGTATAAAGATTAATTTTGGAATGTTTTAATATCAAAGCAATTTGGGCTTTTATTCTGAAGAAAAGATATACAGCCTCACATATTAATCGCTAATGGTAGTCATTATGAAACTCAGATTCCTCCTGATAAAAATGATAAAATAGTGACAAAGAAAAAAACAGAAGTCAAGTGAAATAAGAATTAAAACATTAGAATTTATCATTTATTCCCTATCTCTCCTATCTTCCTAGTTCTGGTGAAACAGAGCATTAGAGGCCCATTTATTTAATATTACTGGAGTTTTAAATAATTTTAATGAATGTGTGTCTTATTACTTAAAATTCACATATGCCATTCTTTAATTAAGTATGCTTTGAATTTGAATCTACTAATTTTTTTCATATTCATGGTTTGAATCACTTTTTTACAATCTCTCTGTATTCTCACAGCATTTTAGGGGACAATGAATAATTCAATTTCTTTATATCTTTCAAATATCCATTTTGTGCTAAACTAAGTGAAAAATCATCAAAGAGAAAAAGCTTGTATTTTCTAAATAATTGCCACTAATCTCTCTGCTAACATCGGAATTTAGGGCACCATAAAAAATGTATTCAAATTTTTTCAAAGTTATAAAACTCCAATTTCACCTTAATTATTCAGTACACACAGAGGTATAATGATATGTCCAGCATTTAATTTAGTATTTTTAAACTGTGTAACCTTTAGTTTGGCTTTCTGTGAAGTTCTACTTTGCTCATTGTTTTATATCATGTTTATTATTTTTTCATTGTTATTTCTTTTATCAGAGAATATAGATATATAAATAGAGGTCCCCTCTTTTCTCTGTTGGAGACAATAGCCTACTTAGAGCGTCCTTTTCCCCAAATCCACCTGATGTCTAGCTTATCTGACAGTAAAGAATTTTTCCTTTTTGTTTTCTTTTTTATGTAAAAAACATGTAACATAAAAATTTACCATCTTTACTATTTTTAAATGTACAGTAGAGTAGCATTAAATATATACATCTTGCTGTGCAAGAGATCTCCAGAAACTTTTGATCTTGCAGAACTGAAACTCTGTACTTACTGAATAACTCCCCTGTCCCACCTTCCCTCAGCTACTGGAAACTACCATTCTACTTTCTGTTCCTAAGAATTTGGCCTTTTAGATAACACATATAAATGGAATCATGTAGTATTTTTCTTTTTGCGACTGGTTTATTTCACTTAGCATAATATCCTCAGGTTTCAAATCCTAGAATATGACAGGATATCTACTTTTCAATGAATAATATTCCATTGTATGCATATCCTAATACTTTATCTGTTCATCCCAACGGGCATTAATATTGCTTCTACCTCTTAGCTATTGCAAATAATGCTTTAGTGAAGATGTCTCTTCAGGATCCTATTTTCAATTTTTATGACTATATACCCAGAGATGGGATTGCAGGATCATATGGTAGTTCTATTTTTAATCTCCGTGGAACTTTCATACTGTTTACCATAGTAACTGAACCAATTACATTCCCACCAACAGTCCACAACAGTTCCAATTTTCCCATATGCTCGCCAACACTTATTATCTCCCCCCCTTTTTTATAGTGGCCATCCTAATAGATATAAGATGATATCCTATAGTGGGTTTGATTAGCATTTCTCAAATGATTAGTGACGTTGAACATCTTTTCATATACTTCTTGTCCATTTGTATATATTCTTTGGAGACATGTCTATTCAAGTCCTTTGCCTATTTTTAAATCGGATTATTTGGGGTTCTTTGTTGTTGAGTTGCAGACTTCTTTATAGATTCTGAATATTAAGCCCTTATCAAAGTCTGCAAATGTTTTGACCCATTCTGTAGGTTGCTTTTCCACTCTGTTGATTGTTTCCTTTGTGGAGCAGAAATTTTAAGTATGACGTAGTCCCATTTATCTATTTTTCCTTTTGTTGCCTGCACTATTGGTGTCATATCCAAGAAATCATGCCAAATCCAATAGCGTGAAGATTTTTTTCTATATTTTCTTTTAGAGGTTTATAGTCTCAGGCCTTGTGTTTCAATCTTTAATCCAGTTTGAGTTAATTTTTACATAAAGGTTCAACTTAATTTTTTTATGTATGAATATCCACTTTTCCAGCATCATTTGTTGAAGAGATGATCCTTTCCCCATTGTGTACCCTTGGCATCATTGTCAGAGAAATCTCTTTTCTATCCCCAGGAGCTTTTCCTAGTTCTAGAATACACAATTTTTGGTTTTAACATATGCCAGTGAAGCAATACCTGAATATGAAGTTCGAATGATCACTTCTATCTGGGAAAAGGCAGGATCAGCTGGGGTCAGATTCCCTCAATTTAATTGAGTATGCAATGTCAGTTGATATTGTGAATTTCTGAATCAGAGAAAATTATAACAAATCAACAAGTTATTTTTCTATAAAATACATTTAAATTGCCCCAATAATATAATAGATAATATAAACAATATATAAGTAATATGTGATTTTTAAATATATCATCTAATGATTTTTAAATATATCATCTAATGATATCTATCTAATGATTTAATTATTCTGTTTATACATAATTTAGGGACTTACAGAACTGAAGACTTACCATTTTGCAATCAAGCAAATAAGGGTTTTACCTGATTTGTACCACAAAAGCTATACATCTGTTATTAAAGACTTCATATTTATTAATAGGATGAATCCTATGATGTTGTTTATACTTAGTCTTTTTTTTTTTAGATT
This sequence comes from Ailurus styani, assembly GCA_002007465.1. Lineage (NCBI taxonomy): Eukaryota > Metazoa > Chordata > Mammalia > Carnivora > Ailuridae > Ailurus > Ailurus styani. The sequence goes on along the minus strand of LNAC01000444.1, from coordinate 1,213,863 downwards.
TTTATTTATTTATTTGACAGAGAGAGACAGTGAGAGACAGAACACAAGCAGAGGGAATGGGAGAGGGAGAAGCAGGCTTCCTGCAGAGCAGAGAGCCCGATGCGGGGCTCGATCCCAGGATCCTGGGATCATGACCTGAGCCGAAGGGAGATGCTTAATAACTGAGCCGCCCAGGCGCCCCTACACTTAGAGTCTTATATAAAACATGAAATAGGCAATGAAGTTATAAAGATATCAGTTTCGGTAAAAACAAACAAAACCTACATTTTCCATGAGATGAAAGAATAGACACCATACCTGCAATGGTGCATATTCGAGTCTCACCCATTTTAAAATTTTAAGAAAAAAAGATATGAGTATTGCCTCTTAAAATCAGAAAAGGCAGGGGCGCCTGGGTGGCACATTGGGTTAAAGCCTCTGCCTTTGGCTCAGGTCATAATCTCAGGGTTCTGGGATCGAGCCCTGCATCAGGCTCTCTGCTTTCCCCCTCTCTCTCTGCCTGCCTCTCTGACTGCTTGTGATCTCTCTCTCTCTCTCTCTGTGTCAAATAAATAAATAAAATATTTTAATCAGAAAAGGCATAGAGTTAGCTTGGGAAATCTGAATGCCTGGTTTTCTCAGAACCTCCACTGTGTTATGTAGTAAAGAAGAACAGAGAAAATTATGCTACCCTAAATTCTGAGCTCCATTCCCCCTTTTGGGATTGATCATGGACACTAGCATTTTAATACTCTAAATTTGCTGGGAGCAAGAATACCTGCATTTAGAAAGCTCCATGTGTGTATGTTGTGAATATCAGCTAATATTCTCAGTAGAGAGAACAATTGGCACATTTGTGACTTATTTTTCTGCGTATGTGTTTATACAAAGAGCTAAATGCTACTACATCAGCTTTATGCTTTGATCACAGGTCTTAGCATCAGAAAATGGTGAATAATCTTGATTCCCTCATGTGAAATGCAACTTGTGAAATTCAAACCTACTTGTCATGTTCAAGAATTATTTCATAGATTAATGATCATTAATGACCTATTCGTGCATAACCTGTGAGTTAAAGAATGTGTCTGTGGTTGGAAATATAAAAAAGAAAACATAAATTTGCCTGCTATTTTCCTTATTGCATACTTTAATTGGTCTTATGGACTCAATTATGACATATGTTGAATGATTAACTTTCTAGGATATCAACAATCAGTTCAGAGATACCTATATCTATCTGTATAGCTCCCTAAAACTTAATACTTATCAAGCCAATACCATAATTAGTTTCATGACTTTGTATTGGATTCATTCTCTCAGCTTCCTTCCTTCCTTCCTTCCTTTCTTTCTTTTCTTTCTTTCTTCCTTTCTTCCTTTCTTTCTTCTTTTTTTGTTCTTGTACAATTTGTTTAATGATGTTTTGCATCTGTTTTGCAAACCTAACCAGAATCAGCAGAGATTCCTGAAATGTAATTAAATTTTGGAGCTATTTCCTTTTTGATCATTAATGTTTTATCCCTTATTGAAAGGCAGAGTTTACTGCATTGCAAGATAATTACCTTAACAGAGCTTCATAAAGAAGCAATATTTTCTGGCAAGAAGTTAGTCATTCTTTTGATTAATACAATTATTAGGAACAACATGTCAAGGGCAAGATTCTATGGTATGAGTAAATCTTGTTATGTGGAATCATGATATAATTCTAGTTAAAGGAATACTTTTATGTCTAGTTTTTTTTAAGATTTTATTTATTTATTTGACAGAGAGAGATTACAAGTAGGCAGAGAGGCAGGCAGAGAGAGAGGAGGAAGCAGGATCCCTGCCGAGCAGGGAGCCCGTTGTGGGCCTCGATCCCAGGACCCTGAGATCATGACCTGAGCCGAAGGCAGAGACTTTAACCCACTGAGCCACCCAGGCGCCCTATGTCTAGTTTTTTAGTTTCCTTTTTATATTTGTTCAGTTCTGCCTGAATAGTATCAAAAGGGGAAATTTTAATATAGGAAACTTAGACTATACTAACTCTAATTTTCACTTTTTTTTTTACAACTCATGCTCACGATACCAAATGTAAAACTCTTTCTAGATCCTTGCTCTGTAAAATTATATTCATGGACAAGCAGCATCTGTACCGCCTAAAAGCTTGTTTAAACACATAATTTCAGGTCTGATCCTAGAGATACTGGCTCAGAATCTGCATTTTAACTTTATACCAGTTTATTATATGAAAGATGCCAAACAGATATGTATCAACTGCCCTTGGTTCCAAGGAAGTTTTCGATACAAACCTTAAACCAATTGAGTGAGAAATTTGGTAACCAAGAAACAAGAAAGAATGTGACTATCGATGGCTTCTGGCATTTAGAGGTCTTGATCTGGAATGAAAGTTTTTGATTTGAACCTGTCCATGTTGAATCATATTCTGTTTGATCCAAGGTTCTTAGAAAAGCTGTCTCCTTCATGACACTGTCAGTTTCAGGACAATCTTGAGAGATTCTCAGTTTTAGATCTCTCATCACTAAAGAAATCAAAGAGGTGATGCTAAGTGTTTTTCAACTAGAATCATAAATTTAAGGTTTAATTCCTAGAGCTTTTACCTTAAGAGGGCTTTATGTCTCCACATTCTGGACTTTGATCTTCCACGTACTACTGAAAGAATGGAATTAAGTAGAACTTAAATAACACGAAAACTATTTCGTAACAGTAATTGAAGAAAATAGTTCATTAAATTTTCATGAATTTTCTGTTTGATTCATCTGTTTTGGAAGCAGATTTACACAGCTCAACACCCATTGTATACCTAGTATAAATAGATATAATAAACTATTTGGAGGTTCTAAGTATGTGTGAAAACAATAGTTGAAACAACGTGTGAAGTGCATCTTTGCAAATGCCTTCTCTGGTTCAAAAGCTAAATTCTCTAGCTCACAAATGTTAATATATTTGCTTCTTTTATTTCTGTTTTTATTTTTAAAATTGTTCATAAATACGATTTTTAAATCTTGAGAACTGTAAGTGTCTTCTAGATTTGTTGGTTTCATAGTAACTAAGACAAACCTTTGAGGCCATGCTTCCTTCTCATTGCAAGGAGTAAAGTAGCAAAAGCTTTATTTGAGTAGTCTCCAAATAAAACTATTTTTGTGCCCTTAAACTTCCAAAACATATTCAGTTGGAAGATCTACAGCTCTGCCAAGAAGGAAGAATATGGAAAAAAATACAAAATTCAATCAGGCTGTAAAGAGATTGATGGAAAACATAGCTACCTTAGTGATGTGTGCAGTGGAGTGAAGACCCTTATTTATTCAAAGTAGAAAAAATAATGATTTAAGGTTCTGAATGGAGGCATTAAGCTGTCTCAGAGCCAAATAGAAATATATTAAAATGTCTTCAGAGAAACAAAGAAATACAAAATGCAACCAAGCAGTGAAATAAAATAGTTGAGATTTTAGTGGTTTCGGGATTCCGTTTACTCAAATCAAAGAATTATATAACCATATGTAAACAAGAACTGTGAAAATCCACTCTTCAGAAACAGTATAGAATGCAGTGCTCTGGAGGCATAACAATGACAAAAGTGGCTTACCGTGCCCATCAGTGATGTAGAGTCATCCTGACGTGTGCATTATGGTTGAATTGGAAGCAAGCATAGTGTCCATCAGTAGGAAAATGTTAGATTGTATTGCACAACTTTCTTAGAAAGTAGAATTTTGCAGACATACATGAAAAAACACCACAGCCCTGATCTCTTGAGTAGCAGAAATAGTCATGTTTTATTTTTCAGTGACAAAAGCAAATTCAATTGTGATGTGATTAACATGACGTTATTCATGTAAAAAAAAAGATAATGGAGATTGACTATACAGTACTCTAAATTGGTATGAGAAAAGACAGCAAAGGTCTGTACTTGATAAATGTTGATTTTCTGCAGCAGGGGTGAATGTTCCTACAAAACCTTTTGTTTCCCCCACGTTGAATGGATCATGGCAAAGTATATTACTTCTGTAGCTTTTTATAGGAAATATAAAAATTGTCCTTAAAATTAAGGTAGTAAATTTAACTTGAATATAAGCAAGCTTTTGGATAAGACCACCAATTTGTAGAGCAAGGGATGGAGCAAGTAATTTTTTTAAAAAATAATACTTCTAGGCTAAATTTAAAGAAGAAAGAAATAGGTAGGCAAATATACAGGTTTGTGTATTGGAAGAGAATCATTATTGTTAAAATACAAATCTCTGCAAATTTACCTATAGGTTCAGTGCAAGTATGTATGCGTGTGCATATCATGTGTATATAAATTGACAAGCTGATTCTAAAATGAATTTGGAAGTTAAGAAATCTTGGATGGGTAGTACAATATTTTAAAAGAAGTACAAAGTTGGAAGACTCATGTTATCCAACTAAATACTCACCACACTTAATATAGCGTGTAGTGTCTTTTTGGTACAAGGATAGACAAATGCACCAATGTTCAGCAGAGAGAGCCCAGGATTATATATTCGGTCACATGTGTTCTTGAAAAGTGCTGAATTGCAAGTGGATAAACATGATCTTTTCAATAAATAATATACAATTAATTGGATTTCTATTTGGAAAAAAATATTAGCTCATATAAACACTAAAATTTATTCACAATGAATCACGGACACAAATGGAAAAAGTAAAATAATAAAGCATCCAAAAAAAACATAGAAGAAGGCTTTCGTGACCACTGGTTAATGAGAGACAAATAGGCTGCACTAAAAAAAATCCATTACATCTATTGAAAACTGAAAAGGCAAATCAGATGAGAAAAAGATATTTGCAATACATATACTGCTATACAGAATACATAAAGATATCCTATAAATCAATGTATAATGTAATGCAAATGCTTTGATTTCTTTTCCCCACCAAGACGGAATAACAGGGAAAGATTTACTCTCTTGCTTTAAACAATTAGAAATATATGAAACAACTAGAATATGAAGTCCTCAGCTACATGAAGCAACTGAACAACTAAAATGTAGGAAACAACTAAAATATAAGAAAATATTTCCAGTTGTTTGACAATTAAACCATGCTGGACTGTGATCTCTTGAGAAAATGGAAAGAAGAAAGTAAGCCTCCGACTGCACCAGCTTAATGCCTAGATTGACATTCTCGCTGAATTGATGAGTCGGAGATTACAAGTCAGGAGACCCAAAGTAGGTTTACTTCACCACTTTTTTATTTCTTTTTAAGAAAGGGAAAAGTTATGTCGCAGTCATTATAAAAGGGCATATATTTAATAATAGTGACATAAATATGGTCCTCTTCTATGACCAGGTCATACAATCAGAGTGGATTCTTTCTCTTGGGCTTTTCACTTGAGGATAATGTAGTCGTTTCCATCAGTAACTACAAGCTGACTAAAATCATTGGCACAGACCAATGAGAGACAGTCGTGGGCCAAATAAACAACATACTGTATACACAGAAAAGGGATAATGACGTTTTCCCTGGAAATATAATAAATAAATAATTTAACATCTTTCCTTTCACTTGATTTCATAAATTTGTCAGGTGCTGACCTGCATAAGTTTAAAAGCATGGAAATAATAAAAATTTCAAGATGGTGTTTATCATTCAAGTGAGAGGCATTGGAAATGATGCGGAGAGAATACACAAGAAGTTTATCAATAATAGTAATGCATTATCTAACGTTCATATTATATGGCTGGAAAAAGAAACTAAAATATAACGTAGTAGCTTAACTACGAGAAAACCTTCCTCCTCTTCTTCCCCATCCTCCTCCTCCTCCTCCCCATCCTCCTCCTCCTCCTCCCCATCCTCCTCCTTCTCCTCCTCTCCTCCTCCTCCT